>JAMXBD010002757.1:0-165749 GCA_024138025.1 Combretum micranthum | reverse complement strand
ATTTTTTTTATGCATGATATATTATCTATAACTACATAATAGAAACTAATTTTTATTCCATAATTATATATATGTAATATAACAATATATATATATATTATTTCAAGTATAAAAAAATGGAAAACGAGCTATCTAAATGAATTAAGTTCAAACTTAAATTTGAGGCTTGATAAAAAACTCGAACTCGTATCATAAACAAATCAAGATTGAACTCCAATTTAGACTTGTTTAACTAAATGAGCCGAGCTCGAATCTCAATTTTAGGCTCGATAAAAAGCTCATTTCAAGCTCGAGCTCATTAAATTTTAAACGGGCCAATCCTAAGCCTTTAAAAGCTCAGCTTGTTTGCAACCTTATACGCACACACGTCCACACTAGGGTCCAATCGGCTCGAAACTAGCCTGGACCCATTGGGTCTCCAGTTAGGTTAGGCCTAACCCAAAACTAGCCTAGGTAAGGATGGATCAGTTCGATTTTGACCACTCTGCTACTTTACGAACCAATTTACAACTTGTTGAATTAGCAATAATTTTTTTAATTTTGAAAAATAAAAAGGAAAATAAAAAATCAAAACAATTAAAATATTAAAATATCAAGTTAAAACTAAGAACTTAATATAAAGTTGGGCCTAAGAACAATAATATTCTTTGGCTTGTTTGTTAAAAGATTTGTTCGATGGTGCATACATTTATACATAAGTGAAACTACTTGTGGTTATGAAATAAGAAATGCGGTACTATAAAATACTCAAAATATATACAACTCGCACAAATACAAAGAAATAGTCGCACATTATTAAAAAATAAGTCTTCATTTTAGTTAGAAGTATATAAGAATCCAATAAAACAATTTTTAAAACATATTTATTACTTATTGTTATACAACAAATTTAATGTGGTAAATAGTAATAAATTATCCCTACTCAGATAATTGAAACATTTTTTTTTTAATTTTTTTTCTTTCTTTGTTTAAAAATTATTGTTTTTCCTGTTGGCGTGACGTGTTAAAATTGGAACTTGACGGAAATCTGAAGCAATGATGAATTAGAAGGATAAAGAGAAATCAAATTACTATCGATGCCTTTCTGCTTTTTCTTTTCATATAATTAGCTATCCTGCTAGAACATGTTTATTCATCAAATAATTAGTATTTGTAAATGAGATGCCTTGGACTATCTTTGTCAACTTTTCTCTATTTCTTTTTCATATATAAATATATAGGTTTAGATAAAATTTTTAAAAACTTTATTAAATTGAAAACAAAAAATTAAAACTGATAAAAGAAAATTAAAATAAAATAAATAAACTTTTAACTTAATATATAATTGGGCCTAAGAAAAATAATCTTTACCCTATTTTTTAATAAAATTATTCAATATTTCTATTTATTTATACACAAGTTTATCTATTTGAAGTTGTGAAATTAGCAAAGTGGGACTACGAATCAGTTAACACACAAATAACTTTCATAAAGATAATTAGAAATCCCACGTTGTTAAAAACTAAACGATCATTTTTTATTAGACGTCTATAAAAATTTAACCAAGTAACTTTTTAATCATATTTATTACTTGTATTGCTAATAACAATAATATATTTAATGTTGTGAGTAGAAATAAATTTTCATTATTCACATGAAAAATAGTTTAAACATTCTTTTATTTATATTTCATTTTTTTCTTTTTTCCACCTACAATTTTTTTTTAATACATAGTGACCTGGCTGACCCGGTGGGTCACATGGATTGAAGGCTTGACCCAGTAATCTGTCAGGTCAATTGGTGGGTTATGAATAGTATAGCCGAATTGAGCCAACGGTTATACCCACCGGTGCCGGACTAAGTCATAGGTTAGATTTGACCTTGTACCTAAGTCTCTCTCTCTATATATAGTAGAGCAATCGAGAGGATGAAAGTAACAAATTGTGCTAAATGGATAAGAATCCCACCTCAGAACGAATAACAAAAATGGAAGAAGGCTGAAATAGAAAAGTGGAGTGGACAAAGGGTTAACGGTGGGTTCCTTCGGCAGTTTTGGATATCCCAATATTTATATCATGAGAATAATAAGTATAGTTTTAAGTAAAAGTGCCAGTGAAGATTTATTGTAAATACAGTTTGTTATTATTAGAGTTTGACACAAAAAGATATACATACATATAATCTTACAGATCATAATATCTATATACAATGAGCTTTCAACTTTTTTTTTTTTTTTAATTTTTAATTTTTTGTTGATCAAAGACTAGAACCAAATAAAATTATATTAAACGAATCAAACCGAACAGGTGTTTTAAAATTTTTTTTTTTCCCTAAATAAGATCCAAATCCACTGCTATCACTGTTTTTAGATGAAAAATGAATTTGAGAAAATGTTGTTTTAGGAGGATCACATGCAAACTGATAAATCAGAGAGTTCCCTGACCACTTTTTATCACTTGTTATTTATGTGAATGTATAGATACCTGCTATACGTCGAATACAAAATATTTTAGGTGAAATTTATTATTCACTAAGAAATATAATATTTGTATAACCAGCTGGTCCAGTGGGGTGTTGGCCATATTGGTAGTTTCTTGGACCGTGCTTTCTATACAAATGCTACGGCTCATTATGATAGTAAATTAATGGAATATTTGGATTGTCTGATTTTTTAATTTTTATTTGTATTGTATATATAAATTATTTGTATTATATCTATATGATATCTCTATCTTATTTGTTTAGTCTATTTATGAGTAAAACTATAACTTTTTCATTCGTAACTGTTTTTTAATAAATATCTGTTTGAAAATAATAAAAATACGATGCAAAAATGACCAGAGCAGGATGAAACAAATAGATCCTAAATTTTCACACATGCATATCAGGCTTTCCACTCTCCAGCTCTCTTACTATTTGCATATTGCCGAGGATTCTTTAACAATATAACATGTTTGAATTGATTAGAAATTTCAAGCTGTAAGAGATGGCGTTGATTGAATGGAATCCGGTTTTTCTTTCTAGGCGGAATCAAAATCTTCCATTCTCTTGATAATTACAAAGAAAGAACTTTATTTTATGAGTGACTATTGATCAAATTTATGAACTGAGCCACACAGTATGTTTTGAGACCTTTAAAAAAAAAAAAAAAATAAATTGTAAGATGAAGTTAGATTTGGTATGGAAGATGAATTAAACCATGCCTATTCCCTAATATTACTAGAGATGGAATTGTTATTAACTGTAATGTTATCCAAACTTGAGATATTAACTATAATATTATGCCAACATATTATAGTTAGAATATTTATGAAATATTTTGTATTTCTTATTTTTTGGTTGGAGCGTACAAGAACTTTCATTAATCTCTAACTCAACACTCCCAAGAGGTGGTCCAGATACTAAGCTCCAAGACATATCCGTAATAGCTTGCATAAGATATTAGTTTCATCCCACTAAATACACTTCTTGGAAGTACTGACATATCGCTACTTATACTTAACAAGTATATGAGTCTTGTAAGACGATTCATATGTCTCGAGATGATCATTACGGTCTTCTTATGCCAGATTTTTCAAATCAAAGAAATAATTTAAAATACATGGAAATTAATGTAGTATACATCAGCTAAGCTGTATAATTTAGATATCACATGAACACATAGCAATAAAAAGGTAATTTTCAATATGTATATCACGAAAGAAAGGTAGTTATCATCATGTACGAGCAAATTACCTATATGTGCCAGTCTCAAAGTCCCAACCTTTATGGTATCCCACCTCTTTCAAAGCTCTTCTCCAGCTTGCAGTGGTCTCCGTATCATAATATTTCTCATGTAATTCAAGCGCCTCTCCATACTTTCCGGTTTGATTGCGAACTTCAGTAGGCACGACATCATAAAAAATGGGCATGACTTTTAATCCGGTGGTTTTCTTACACTCCACAATCTGTGTCAACTCTTTAAGACACCATTTGCTTGCAGCATAACCTTTTGAGAAGATGGGTATAGCAATCCTGGATTCATTTATCCCTTTAAGGAGTTCTGGTCCAATCTCTTCTCCTATTCTAAGTTCTTCATCATCTATATAAACTCTAATTCCCCTATCAAGGAGAGTCAAGTAAAGATGACTTGTAAAACCTTTTCGAGTATCAGGACCTCTAAAGCTTAAGAATACTTCATATTCTGCTGTAGAAGTATCTGATACTCCCTCCTCATATTCTATGGGATTTTTTGAACTCATTTTCAACAAGAAACAAGAATGGAACAACTAATTTCACAGTTCACAGCTTGGTTGGAAGACGAGGGTAGAAGTAGATCTATGTGATGTGGTAACCATGCTGCTTCTAAGTTCGTCTTTATATAGTTTCAATTCCTTTGTCTTGGCCGTGTTTTGTAGGCGGTGGCTTTTGGTTTTTGATAAGTGGAGGCCTTCCATTGGATAGTGCTGTTTTGATTGCGTTTCTTTTGGTAGTTATTGGCTATTTTTATATATTTTAATTACTGCTGTCATATTTCAACAGATGCAATAGAAAACTAAACCGGTATATTTTAAATCTGTTTCTTTTTATGGCCAATATTATTTTAAATCTGTTAAAACATGCTTTTTTTTTTTAAATTTTTTACTTTTAAAATATGTGCATACCTATAAACAGTCATTAATACCTTGATTAGTGGAGTAGATGATTAAATTTTCGTACCCGGAACCATACTTGTCAAACGTGAGTCCCCATGACTCATGTAGCTTTTTTATTAAATTAAATTCAAATTAGAAAAAATTATTAAATTTTTTAATTTTAAATAAAAAATATTAAACACAAAATTAAAGTTGAGCCTAATAGCATCGTAGACTTTAACACATTTTTTTTAAATAGTCGTAAAAAATATACATTTATTTATATAGAACAACATAACATCCGACTCTAAATGTATTAGCAATGTGAAATTACACGAAACTCGAGAGACATTTAAGAAAAATTAACACGAAAGTTAATCCATACTGTTAAAGAATGAGATTTGTCTTTTGGTTAAAGTTTACATAAATTAAACTGGACATACATTTTAAGATATATATTTTTTTTGTCAACAACATATTAAATGTTATAAATTACAAATAAATTTTTACTATTTATACGAAGATAGTTTAATTTTTTAATATCTTTGATTTTATTACTATATGTAATTTATTTTTTTTCTTTTATTGAGGTAAACTTCGCTGAACCCGTTGGGCCCACAGATCTTCATCGAAGAATCAACTTGGACCATAGACCTAATGGGTCATAGATGAGTCTAGACTTATGTGATACCCCTTAAATATAAATCATGAAACTCTAATCATGTAGATGCCTTTTGCTTTTGTGGCTTAAAGGTCATCGAAACTCCAAAATTAAGCGTGCTTTTTGTAGAGTAATCCCTTGATGAGTGACTTCCTAGAAAGTGTTGGCTCCAAAGGATAAAATCGTGCGGCATGTGGCCAAAGTGGATAATACCTCAATGGATGGAGTTTTGGAGTGTTACAGGTGATATCAAAGCAATTCACCAATTGGAAATAGAGGAGTGTGTCCTCACTGCCTAGTGTGGTTATGGATTTGTGTAACGAAACTTACGAGGACGTCGGTTTTATAAGTGGGAGAGTATATGATACCCCTCAAATATAGATCGTGGAACTCTAATCACAGAAGCACTTTTTGGTGTAGTAATTTAGAGTTCTTCGGAACTTCAGAGTTAAGGTGACCCCCTAGGAAGTGTTGATAAAAAAGAAAAAAAACGTACAACGTATAGTCAAAACAGACAATACCTCAATAGGTGGAGTTTCGAGGAGTTACAACTTGCCTACATTGAGTGGATTACGGTTGTGGACCTACGGATGGTGGGTTGGAGTGGGTTTTGGGTTGTGCTAAGCCTTGTCGAGGTCAAAGTGGAGCTCTTCAGCGAATAGTGCTATTCCACTTATGTTCCTGTGCATTTCCCTTGATAATTGATTTTAGCTATTTTCATCGATATTTTTTGCCATCAGTGTTCAGCACAAGTCAAATTTAGGCTTCATTGCTATGGAATTTCATATTTTAATTTATGGAAAATGTTCATTAAATGTGTCTTTTTATGAATTACGATACAGCTTTTTATTTTACTTATATTTCATATCAACTTAAAAATGGTTCTATGTGTCTCACCTTAAAAAAACACTATTTATCTTTATAATATCAATTACATACTTTATGAAAAATAAATATGTATAAAATATTGAAGTTATATTATTTAATATCTTAATAATTATATGCTTATTAAAATGATTGCAGGGTCAGATTATTTTTGTTTCAAGTTCCATTGCATGAGCCTTCCTTTAAAGGGTAATTATCATATTAGGTATCTAACATTTATTTATCTTTACAATTAATTATTTAAAGTTTAAAAGTATTAGTTTAAAACTTATAATTTTTTCCATTTTTGTAATTAATTGTATGGAACTTGCCAAATTTTACACTTAGTAACATAAACTTTTACAATTTTATTATTCGTCTTCTTTTAGTAGTGGAAATGTGGAAGAAGGTTCTATTCAAGTAGCAAATTATAGACCCTTGATCGTAAAAACTTTATTTTGTTGCTAATAAAATTCTGGGCAAATTGCATGTATATAATTCACACTAAAACAGTAAAACCCCTTAGTTTTAAAATTAAGTGCTTGAAATCATAAATCTTATAAAAACATATTTATAGAATGTCCTTTGCTATTTTGCCAGCACTTTCTTATAATTTTTTAAAGAGCAAAATAATCATAGAGTGGAAGTAAAACTATAAGATTTAGAATGGAATGGGATGGATTGAAATGAAATGAGTTTGAGAATGACAAATCCATTTTATGTTTGGAAGATTATATGAAATGAAATGGCTAAAATGTATAATTATCAGGAATATTCATAATAATAAATGCAAAATATGAATATATGATAAGATTAAAACTAATTACACTACATATAATTAATAATTAATAAGGGTGGAATGAAATCGTAATACCACCTTCTCAAAGGTGAAATCGAATTTCCTTTAAAGCTGCAATCGTTGTTTTCAAGAAATTACGATTCTGTTTTTAAAAACACTTCTAAATATTAAGAAATGGATTGAAAGCCGAAATCGCAATTTTATTCTAGTCATTATTGCGTATTAAACGTGCCATAATGAGCATTTCTTTGGACAGTGCTGTTCCAATTGCATTTATTTTATGTTACCCTTGGCATTTATCGGCTTTTAGTTGCAGTCAATATTTCAACGATCTTTTGGAAATTTATGTTGCAATACGCGGTGTGCCTATTATGTAAATGGATTAATGCAGCAAACAGTATTTGAATTAAATTTTAATAAAATATATGATTTGATATTTTAATTATTAAATAAATTGATCAATTTAATAATTAAAATAATTTTTTATACAAGTTAATAGTATCTCTTTATCAATTTTTTTCATATATTAAATTAATCAACTTTCAATTTATATATCTAATTATATATTTTACTAAAGTTATAATTAACATTAATTCTATACTAATTACCTTACAGCGTGATATTTGACGTATGTCTCCTGTCAGCATCATGACTTAACAACTTATCATATCATCTAAGTTAGTCTCATAATTAATTAAGTGTATAAATATTATCATTATTATATTTGTCTTAAATTCGTATTTATCCATCAATTACTTACAAAATTACTTAATATCTTACATTAATATTTTAACCAACTTTCTTCTTTAAGAAACTCACTATTTTATTTATGTGTTACTTAAAAAATTACTTATCTGTTTTTTTTAAATTTGATAGATTCCAAATTATGCAAATTATATAAAAGATATCAAAACTAAAAAAAGAAAAGAGCTAAGCAGCGTTGCGTCGAAGCTTGCAGAAGAACTGCAATTCAACAGCTAAGCAACTCCATGGCGGCTTTCTTTTACTTGCTTTTAGAAACAGAATCACAGCCACAAGATCATGAGGGGATTTTGTCATCAAATCCGCTGCCACTGACGTAACGACTTCTTAGTTGATTAAAAGTGGTTGTTTAATTATCGTGGGAGACATGGCACGTGAACAACAGTAAGTCATCGTACAACGTCACATGTTAATTTGAGCCACACAGTTTACCTTTCTTTTGTCTTTCGTACATGCTTTTGATGTGATTTAGAGTCGAGGCAAATGCGATCTGACTCAGAAACCACTTAGTAAAGTTTGGAATTACTAGATTTTTCCATTAGGCGCATTTGACTAAGCTGGCCTACAAGATTTAATCGTGAATTAGGTAGCATATTATAATTAGCTTATTCTAACTTCAAGCCATGAGAGCGATGTAGCTGTAGGTATTTGCGTCCGATGTTTACTGTGTGTATATAAAAGTATAAAAAAATTATGAAGGATAATAAAAATGTGAATGGCCTTCTGTGAATAATATTAGGAGTAAAGAGATCAACTCTTTAAATACTAATATAACACTTAAAATATTAACCCTTTAAGTTATATAAACAATAATCATCCCCGAATATTATTGAAATTAGATGGTACGCACAAAATAAATATGTGAAAATAAATGAGGAAGGAGAAAGGATAATGTGTAAGTAATATACACTAGTTCAACCTAAACCTTACCTCCACTTTTATAAAATCAAGTGGGGGATTTTATATTCCACTTGGTTATGTTACATTATATCTAATAAAAATTTATTATAAATAATTCTCCACTCTCAATTTCAAATACAATACACTATACTCAACTTATAACTCCACACAATAGATCTTATTTGAAATCTTTCTTTTTCACTACTGAAAAATAAAATTAAAAGAAGGCATAATGTTGCAGTGAAATATATAAAACTTTCAATTATCAATTAATTCTAAATACGCAAGTAAATGACATCTAAATTTGAAAATAATAAGAAATTTCAAAAAATTAGGAAAAAGCAGAGTAAAACAGCTAAAAAATGTATATTACTCATAAACTATTCTTGTTTTTGTCCTAGGACATACACGTATCAGTAGACTAGAAAAGTGACAAAAATAAACACAAAAATTGCATAAAATAGAAACACCATAAAACTTAAGATACGAAATAAGGTAAATTAAAGCAATTACAATGCCACGGACAACATGCAAAATAAAAGCATTCGTAAGAAGTTATAATAAATCTAAACTTGCTAAAAATATAACTAAAAAAGTGCCTGGTTGAGGGCTTAAATAAAAAATTTTACCCTAAAACAGACATAACTCATCGCCAAAGTCAATATTTGTCACATTAATTCTTTAATGTATAACAAAAATAATTTTGATAAGTAAAGTTCAATCGGATATGATATTCAATAACCTTAAGTATCATGTATAAGTTTTGAAAATTACAAATTTGTGATATGTAGCAACTTCAATATCTAGGTGTGAAATTGGAAATGCATATTTGAAGGAGTAATTTCAATACGTTGAAACACGTATTTACTAACTTTAAAAAAATTATATAAATACAAATTACATAAAATAATTACTAAAATACTGATGTTGAATCGCATATAGGAAATGTGATTTGAATTTTTGTTAGTAAATCATTTGTACAAAATGCGATTTAGTAAAACTTATACAATGTTAAATAGCATATAAAACGAGTAATTCATCTTAATTCTTAATGAATCACATCTGTCACTAGTGGCTTGTGCATGCGACATTTTTTTTAACCCTTGACACTAACATTCAAACCGATATTAACTTTTTCTTTAAATTTGCTTTCCAGTTGGCCTTTTACAATCCACAACACCTTTTGAACGGTTCAAAACTTATTTTGCTTGTTATTCACCTTTTATTTTATTTTATTTTTTCCTGATGTTAATGTGTCTTTTGTTTGCTATCAGCAACATGGACCCTTTTACATTTCGAACACACTTTTGGACTAAACTTATCTTCACCTTTTACCTTTTTTTTTTTAACCAAGTGTTAATGTATCTTTAATTTGTTGTTAGGAAGGTGAGCCCTTTTTAATATGAACATATGAGTCCCATTAGTATTTTAATAATTAATTTTATATAATTTATATTTTGATAATTTTTATTGGGCGAGTCAAAAATGATATAATTTTCTCAATTTCAACGTAAATAAACACATTTATTGTATTTTTTAACGACATAAGTACAAATTATCTGTTATACAATTATAACTATAATCTTATCATTCATGTATGTGTGCACTTATTAATATTTATTATAATTCTTTTCTTTCTTTATTTATTTATTTCACCTAAATTAACTTGAATCATGATAAAATAAAAGAGATATAAAAGAGCCATACATCGTCATTAGGCGGTCTAATCACAGGACCAACAAATAAAATTACAAAAGAATAAATGAAAGAGTTGGGGATTTATGCTCCAAAAATCCATGCAAAGGAAATTCGATCCCATTAGCACAAAGCAATATTTACTTTCCTTCCTGTTAAGAATTCATGAAATCTGAGCAATGGCCGACGCTTTTCCTATTGGTGCTCATGGCATTTTTGCCATAGTTTCAACCACTCGAGGCGAATTTGGATTTTTACAACCATACGAATTTTTGTTGTATTAAACTTGTGATTTACTTTTAATTTGCCATTTAATTTTTTTCCCTTACAATCTTTTCTCCTTTTCAACTTTTTTTTTTTCATTTTATTTTGATTTATTTTTAAAATGATTTCTTCTTATTTCTTTCTCTCATATCCTTTCTCCTTCGCATTGTTATTATTATTTTTGAACTGCGCCTAACTTGTCCATTTCATTTTCATTTTCTTTCTATTCTATTCTCTCAACTCCCTTCTTGCTTTGTTTCTCTTTCTAATTGCCAATCACTTCTAACTTACTCGTTGTCCCCATAAAAATCAGCTCCTATATATGTAATTCTAGTACCTATTAGTAACAAATTAGTTATTGATAAATATAACTATTGGTTAAGTACAAATATAAGCTCCCTAAAATTTTAAATATCCTTTCATCTATCTAACTTTTAAAAATCCATAAGCTATCATCAAATCCTTTAAAATAATAGTCATTTAGCATTCTTTTTAGTAATAGTTTAGTAATTTTGGCTGTTGTTTGAGCAATGTATATCTTCAAATGATGTGAACATAATTTAAGAATTCATTGACCAAAAGGTTTTAGGAGTTCATTTGTAATTTTCTGACAATTTTATAAGTCGTCTCCTTTTAGTAGTGAAAATGTGGAAGAAGGTTCCTATTTGAAAAGCAAATTGTAGCCCCTCGATCATAAAAACTTTAATTTGGTGCTAACGAAATTTTGGGCAAATCGCATATATATAACGCACACTAAAACGGTAAAACCCCTTATTTTTTCAAATTAAGTACTTATTGAAAGTGCTTTCTTATAATTTTCTAAAGTCAAAATAATCATACGGAGGATGTAAAATTATTGTAAAAAGCATTTCCTTGGATTTTGCTGCTCCAATTGCGTTCCCTTTATGTTGCCCTTGGAATTTATTCGCTTTAGCTGCAGTGAATATTTCAACGATGTTATGGAGATTTATGTTTCAGTACGTACCTATTATGTAAATGGATTAATATAATAAATGATACTTGAACTAAATTTTGATAAAATATATAATTAAATATTTATATTTTTAAATTGATCAATTTGATATAAAAAATAACTTTTTGTATATGACAAAAACATCTCTATCACGTTCTTTCAGCTATTAAATTAATCAATTTAAAAGTTTTTAAGTATTAAATTAAATAATTTTAAAATTTAAAATTTTAATTATATATTTTATCAAAATTTAGATACTATATGTAATATTAATTCTAAGTAAATTACCTTACGGCTTCATATTTGATGAATGTCTCCTATCAGCATCCTGGCGTAGCGGCTTATTTATTATCACCATTGTATCTGCCTTAGGTGACTATAGAAAAGAAACAGAATGATATAGTAATTAGTAAATCACAGCCACACGATCATGAGGGGACATTGTCATCTAATCCGCTGCCACTGGCGTAACAACTTCTCAATTATTGTTTCTCGAACACGACAAGGAGCGTCAACGGCAGTAAGTCACCGCAATTATTATTATTTTACTCGAAGTAAGCTTGTCATTTTATGAAAATATGTTGGGCGTATTCACAGGAGTCATTCCCACCCCTTAATAATGAGCTTCGACAATTTCATCTTAGAATATTCATTAACATCTTTGAGAAACGAGTACATTTATTCTTAAATTTTTCTTACGGTATGATTAAAGATTTACTATTTAATTTATTTCGATTTTTGCAAGATATATTAACACTTTATACAAGTCGCAATGCATATACATTAGTACTTAGTATTCAACCATATAAATTTAAAATAACACAATAACAAGTTTGGTCAATTTTGTAGATTAGTTATCTTCCATTGTAGAATATTTCACAATTTTCATTGATCAACATGGGGTTAGTTGCTTCTTCACGGTTCATCATACAACGTCACGGTTTAATTCTAGTAAAGAGGGATTGCACTGTAACTCTCCTTCGATAATGATAAAAGGCATAATTTGAGCATCTTCTCGACAAAAGTTTATTGAAAGTTCTATATATTTAACATCAAAAGTTAATGGTACTATATGTTTTATATAAGTGAGTCATTTAAATCCTCTATCTTCAAAAGAAATTAATTAAGAAATTTTACCTTGCATATTTCCACCCCAAAAAAAAAAAAAAGGACTCATAATCACACACGCCAATTATTTATTGTCTCGCAGCTTTAAATCGGGTTCCAGCGGTCAATGTCATATTCCACAAAAATGATTATGGTTTTTTTTTTCATTCTCGTTTTTTCTATTTTTATTTTCTTCATTACAAATGAGATAAGTGATCAAGTTGATCATTTAATTGTTTTTTTATTTTTCATATCTATATATTCACCTAATAACCCAATGATGATAGTACAGTCTGCCCGTGCAGGATAAATTGAACTCAAATTCATATATTTAGTTGTGAAAGAATTGAAAAAAAAGTCTAATTCGACTTAAACTTTACCGAAAAATTTAATTTGATACATGTATTTTAAAAGTATCAATTTAACATCTAATCAAAATTTTCGTGACCGTTTTTGTCATCGCACTTACATTATTTGCTCTATATTTTGATGTGGAAAAAACAATATGTTAGTGCTAAATAATGTTATGATCAATAGTAAAAATGTAATCAAATATTATCTTTTTTGCATCTATAAATAAATTAAATAGTATTAAGAAAATAATAAAAATAATTATAAAAGTTTGATAAGATACTAAATTTATCACTTCCACATTCAAGTACTAAATTTAATTTTTGTGTGAAGTTCGTATACTACAGTTAATATTAAAAAAAAAAATCAACGTCAATTTCATGTTTGTTTATCAACAAATTTTATTTTATTTTATTTTTACTCGTTGATCCATGGGACTTAAAAGGGTTTTTGTGGACCTCCTTTGCCCCAAATACAAAGAAATACATATGATATGAGACAGTAGGGCGAGAGGATATATGGTGGATATGGTATGAAGTATTACCTATATCATATCCTATAAGGTACAGGTATTGAATTTCGTACTCGAACTTATCATGTGGCTTCTTGTACCTATAATGTATCAAGTATCTTGTAAAATCTATAAGGTATTCTGCGAAACCTGTAATTTTTTTTCACGAAATCTCTATATTTTTTTCTTTCTTTTCAAAATATCAATTTTGTAGTCTTTGATATGTTTTCATGCAACATGCAACATTATTTTCTTTTCATACATTCAATATAAACAACATGTGAAAATAAATTAAAAAATGATGTTGTTAATATCACAAGTTCTTTAATATATAAAATCTATTTATGTATAAAGTTGAAATATACAATAAATACTTATGCAACCTATTTATGCGATATTAAACAAAATTATAAAACTTGCACAAAATTCCAAACTTAAAATCTTTTGAACTACTTTTATATATTAATAAGTGTTATAATATAAACAATATCTGTATATGATTTAGGAGTTTTTTTTTTTCCATTTATAAATCTAGGAGTTCAAGTATATACGTATCACCATACTTCTTTTAAAATAAAAATAACAAATTATTTTAAAATAAAAGAGTGCACACCTTCTATAATAAAAAATTAAACTTTCGGAAATGCAATCTATAAATAATAATCTTGAATATATGTTATTGCAAAATAAAATATTAAATATCATTATTTATTTTATAATAATATTATTATATAATATTTAATAGGTAGATACAAGATACCATAAAATCTGTACCTTCTACAGTATAATACAAGTTTTATGGTGGGTATAGGGTTTGAAGACCATATACCCATACCCTATCCTATGAGAATAGGTTATGAAAAATTGATACTCATATCATATCCTGTGAACTTTAATACCCATCCTGATTTTATCCGATGGTGCAAAATTCGAATGTGTATCTTATATGATAGGGTTACCGTTCATCCCTACAAAACAATATAAGGTAAAACGATGCACCAACCCAATTTTTAAATTTCTTCCTTTATGATGGAAAAGGTTGAGAATATGTGATTTGGCCAGAATTCTCCTCTCTCTTTTAATTTCCTCATAGGTATAGGTTTGTATACTTCGTGAAAAACTTTGAAATAGTTCCATAAATTCCACAAACACATGAGAAAATTTGTAAATAAAGTCTGATTTCTTATCATAAAAACTTATTCGGATAAAATTAAAAAAAAAAAAGAATCATTATAGTGGCCATCCTCCAGCCTTTTCCGGTTAGACAACACATGATTAGTAAACAGTTAGAGGCAATTGCGATCTGACTCACAAACCACTAGGTAAAGTCTGGAATTATTGGACCAGTATTACGAGGACTAATATATATGTCCCAAATTCAATTCTATTTGGCGCACTTGATTTAGCTGGCCTACAAGATTTAATCGCGAAGTAGGTAGCATATTATAATTAATTTATTCTAACTTCAACCCAAGCGAGAGACGTACTGTTACTGCTTCAATTTATAGGAATTTGTGCCCGGTGTTTACTAACTATGTTATACAAAAGTATAAAGAAATTATAAAGATAAAAAGTGAAAGGACCTTCTGTGAAAATATTAGGAATAAAGTGACGTTGGAATTAAGTGGTTCGAACAAAATAAATATGTAAAAATAAAAGAGAAGGGAGAACGAATAATGTGCAAGTAAACTGTAGTTCAACCTAATCCTTACATTCACTTTTACAAATCCAAGTCATGGTTATGTTGTATTATATCTAACAAAAATTGATTATAAATAGTTATTGACTCTTAATCTTGGATGCAATACACTATACTCAATCTATAACTTGAACTTATTTGAAATCTTTCTTTTTCAACACAAGAAAAAAATAAATAAAAAAATAAAAGTGGGCTTAATGACGTAGCGAAATGTATAGAGTTTTTATAACAAATAGTTGATTTATGCATGGATACCGATATGCGATCTTCAATTACCAGGTGGTTACGTGAATAGCTAGGTAAATGATATCAAATTCGAAAATAAAAATGAAAATTTGAAAACTTTGGCAAAAACAAAGAAAAGAAAACTCAAAAATGTATATTACTGATAAACTGTTCTTCTTTTGTCCTAACATGTACACATATAAGCATAATAGAAAACTGCCAAAATCAGAAACATAAATAAATTAAAGGAGAATTATAATGCCATAGGCGACACTCAGAACAGAAGTATCTATAACAAGTTATAACAAATCTAAAACCTACCAAAAATATAAAAATTACTCGTTTGATGGCCTAAATAAAGAATTTGCTCTAAACTAATGTAGCTCATAGCCAAAGGCAATATTTGTCACATTAAATCTTTAAAGTATAATGCAAATAAATTTAATAAGTAAAATTTCAATCAGATATAATTTCAATAGCCTTAAGTTTCATGTATAAATTATGACAATTACAAATGTGATATGTAGCAAATTCAACATCTAAGTGTGGACATTGCAAAAGCATACTTTAAGGAGTAATTTCAATGAGGTGAAACACATGCCTATTAATTTAAAAAAAAAATTTACTTAGATACAAATTACACAAAAATAATTAGTAATATACCGATTTTGAATAACATATAAGAAATTCGATTTATACTTTTGCTAATGAATAGCCTAAACAAAAATGCAACTTACAAAACTTGTATAATGCCAAATTGCATCTAAAAGAAGCGATTCACCTTAATTCTTAATGAATCATGTCTTTTATCAATGTATCATGCATACACCATTTTTTTTACTCTTGACATTGACACTAATATTGACAATAACTTCTTCCTTATATTTTCTTTCATGTTAGCCTTTTACATTCCTAACACACACTTTTGAGATAATCAAAACTTATCTTCAACTTTTACATTTTTTGTTGTTCGAATGTTAATGTGTCTTTAATTTGTTGTCAGTAAGGTAGGCCCTTTTACATTTTGAATTGGTCAACACTTATCTTCACCATTAGCGCAAAGGTATGCTACTTTCCTCCGTCTTGAAAATTCATGAGATTTGAGCAATGGCCAATGCTTTTCCTAATGGTACTCTCGCATTATTGCCATAGTCTAAACGAATTGAGGGGATTTAAGCTCCTTAAAATTTTTAATATATTTTCATCTATCTGACTTCTAAAAATTTCTACACATCCATAAACTATCACTGAATCCTTAAAATAATAGTTATTTAGGTTCTTTTTCTAATAGTTCAGAATTTTGGCTCTTGTTTGAGCAATTTATATCTTCAAATGATGTGAAAGTAACTTTAAGAATTCCCAAAAAGCTTGAGGAGTGACAAACAGGTTGAATATGAAATTATGTTTTCACACATATTATCTTTTACGAAATAAATTGACAAAATTAATCTAATTATGAGGAATCTTTTAATTACAATGAATTAACATTAATTACAATAAATTAACAAATCACCTATAATTAGCAAATAAAGTGATAGACTAAATCTCCTATAATTAAGATATATCTCCTATAATTAAGCACAAATCATGCTAACACTCTCCCTTAAGCTGGTATATAGATATCTTACATGCTCAACTTATCTAATGATATGGAGAATACTCAACTTGAGACAACCTTGGTTAGGATATCAGCTAATTGGTCTTTAGACTTGATGAATGGCACTTCAATAATTTGAGCTTCCAATTTTTCTTTAATAAAGTGTCTATCTACTTCTATGTGCTTGGTACGATCGGGTTGCACAGGGTTATGGGCTATTGCAATCGCAATTTTATTATCACAATAGAGTGGCATAGTACATGTTGGTTGTAGACCCAAACTTGCATTATGGACTTTACCCATAATAACATACATATTCCTTGAGCCATTGCTTTGTACTCTGCTTTAGCACTTGATCTAGATACAACTTTCTGCTTTTTCCTTCTCCAAGTGACAAGATTATTACCAATAAAGGTGAAATAACCTGAAGTAAAGCATTTATCTGTATTATATCTGCCCAATTAGAATCAGTATGCCCTTTAATATTCAAGTGATCATTCTTAGCGAACATAATTCCTTTCCTTGAGAACTCTTTAGATACCATAAAATTTGATTCATAGCATTCATATGACTTTCACTCGAAGCATGCATAAGTTGACCAACAACATTAACAAAATATGCTATATCCGGTCTTGTATTAGATAAATGAATCAATTTTCCCACTAGTTGTTGGTATCTTCCTTATTAGTAGGAATATCACTTGAATTTTCATGTAACATATGTTTTTGTTCAATTGAAGTATCAACTGGTTTGCAATCAGCATTCCTATCTCAATTAACAAATCCATCATATATTTTTTTTGGAAAGGAATATGCCCTGGTTTAACCAAACCACTTCTATGCCAAGAAGATACTTTAATTCACCAATTCTTTCATCTCAAATTCAGTTGATAAGTATTCTTTCAAGCTTCCAATCTCAATCTCATCATTACCAGTTAGAATCATAGCATCTACATAGATGACTAGAGCAGTTACCTTGCTTGTGTCGTGTTTTAGGAAAAGTGTATGATCCAAGTTACTCCATTTATACTTAAAGTTCCTCATTGCTAGTATAAATCCTCCAAATCAGTCTCGAGGAGATTGTTTTTAACACATACAATGCTCTTTTTAGCTTGCATACAATTTTTTTTTCTCCATAATATCAGATGAATAACCCATATCAACTTTTTCTTGAAAATTCTGAGATACCTAGTGGAAGATCCATGTACACTTCTTCTTCAAGTTCTTCATGAAGGAAAGCATTTTTTACATCAAATTGTAATAACGGTCAATTCTGATTTGCAGCCACAGAAAGTACCACTCGTATGGTATTAATTTTTGGCACAAGAGCAAATGTCTCATTGTAATCTTCTCCATACTTCTGAGTGTATCCTCTTGTAACTAATCTTGCCTTGGACCTTTCTATTGAACCATTAGCTTTATGTTTTATAGTGAATATCCATCGGCAACAAACAATCCTCTTCCTAGGGGCAAAGAAACATTACCCTAAGTGCAATTCTTTTGCAATGCTTTCATTTCTTCAGCCATAGCTTCAATCCATCTAATGTTTGCTAATTCATCTTGCAATGTCTTGCAATAGATATAGTAGATATTTAACACAAGAATGATTCATATGACTTGGAAACTCTTTGAGTTGACACGTAACTGCTAATGGGATACCTTACTTTACTTTTTTATTTGCATTATATTAGGTTTTACGTTTTTCACGATTTATACGTGGTGGTAGTAGGTATTTTTGTGGTGGTTCAGGTACAGGTTCATATTCAGGATCAGAATCAACATTTAAACTATTATTGGTTTCATTTAAAGGCTCATTAAGTCCAGAATTTACCTCATTTAGCTTCAGGATTGCATTGAACGTGATGTAGTGAGAGAAGGAAATTGACTTGGTGGTCGTGATCTATTTTCTTCTTCTATACGGCTTTTAGTGTCATGTCTTTGAGGCAGCTTTAGTATCAGGAATCTCATTTCTTTGAACAGTAGGAAGTGATATAGCCATAACAAGAATGTCATTAGTATGACTATTCTCTTCTGCAAGACCATCATCAAACTTCCCCTAAAGAGGAGAGCCATCAGTTGAGAAATATGCCAAATCCTCATTAAAAGTAACATCCATAGGATATACATCTTTCGAGTAGGTGGGTGATGACATCTATATCCCTTTTGGTGAGATGCATATCCTACAAACATGCATTTAATAGCTCATGGTAACAGCTTATCTCGTTGGTGATAATATAGATCCAGATGCAACATAGCCGAACACTTTAGAAGGAAGATTAGAAACTAAAGGCATATGATTAATAACATACATAACATATAACCTGGAACCCCACATATATTTGGGAACATTTCATTCCAACAAGAAGCTCAAGTAATCCCTAGAAGTTGGCGATTATGTCGTTCAGCAACACCATTTTGTTGTGGTGTGTTAATTATCCCTTGTGATTGAAAGAAATTAGTAAGATCATTATTGAGGTATTCACCTTCGTTATCTAAACAAAATACTTTAATTGTTGTAGAGAATTGATTCTGGACCATAGTGTAAAACTGTTTAATAACATGGTTCACATTACTCTTATGCTTGAGTAAATAAACCCATGTAATTGGAGTACTATCATCAATAAAGGCAATAAACCATCTCATACCACCTGGAGTAGAATGTTGAGAGGGATTCCATACATTGACTTCTGAGTGAATTAAAGTAAATGGCATGAAATACCCTCAATCTTAACCTAAGTTAGAAATATAAAATAGATAGTTTAAATGGATCAAATAAGTAAATAATAGATAATTTGATGTAAATAAGTTAGTAAATAGATTTGAATTGAAATTAGATTTGAAATATTTTACAAGATCATCTATTTTCCTTAATAATTATTCTTAATAAATCAAACCATCTAATTGTAACCCAATTCTTTATTTTAAACTCCTTTCATTCCAAATTCAAATTCCTAAATCCCAAAAAAAATATTTTAAACGTTTTAAAAACTCCTAAACCCTTAAACTTTAGTTATTTTTCATTTGTAAAATCTTATTAATTTTTTAAATTAATTACTTGCTTAAAAATATCAATTTTAGACCAAAACCCAATTTAAATAACAGTTTCTTGTAAACTAAACTTCTAAGGTATGTTTCTAAATCAAGTTAGTGATTTTTATAATATATAATGTCAAATTATTTTCAAATCAGTTTTGATACTAAAGATAATTATATGAAAGGTTTAAACTAAATACCCCTATTTTAAATATCCTAATTTTTAATCATTATCCTTTCCTTTTTATTTTTTCTTCCCCTACCTCATTTTCTCTCCCTTTTTCTCTTAAATTTTTGTTTCTCTCTCTCTCTCTCTTTTCTTTCTCATTCTCTTCCTCTCCTTTCTCTCTTCTATATCTCAAAATTATCTCCTTAAATCTCACTATTAAAAGGGATAAAAGAGAAATCAAGTAGAAGATAAAGATAAGAGAAGATAAACCAAGCTAGAACAAGAGAAGAAGAAGAGGATGAAGTATAGAAAAGAGGAATCAATTTTATGTTCTTACTTTAAAGCTAAGTATATTTGTTTTCTGTTGTCTTGATTCTTATTTTTGTTTATGTATGATGAATTGATGTTAATTATAAGTAGAGTTTATGATAAAATGGTACATGAATGAGTTGATGAAGTGATGAAATGTTGAAATATTAAATATGAAGTTATGGAAGTTGTTGGATGTTGTGGATGTGGAGTTTTTATGTATTTGATGTTGTTAAGTGGGTATGTTGAGTTGTATGTTGTTTTTATGGTATTTTAGTTGATGTAGGATATGAAAAATTGATAAAATGGAGTTTGAAAAATAGGTGATTTCGTAACCCCTTAATATCTGTCAATTACGGGCATAACTATGCCTCTACAGGGCTCGGTTGGATGATTTTTGGAAGTCACAGGCATGATTCCACCCTTACTAGCCTCTAACCTTGATGTTTCTAAAAATCATGGACATGACACGACCCTTAGTAGTCTTTGATCTTGGTGTTTTCAAAAATCATGGTCGTGACTCTGCCCTTGCTAGCCTCTAGTTACATACAAACTTGGATTGAGGTGATTCAAAATAATACATAAAGGCTTAAAAAGAGATCTACAACTTTTATATTTTAAGTTTTTGCAAATTCATAAAGTATCAATGCTGAAATTTTATTTCTTTCCAACTGCTATGTCTTTCAAATAAAGTTGAAAACTTGTTTTACTAGTTAAATGTGTGTAGTTAAGTATAATATGAATCTTTTAGGACTAAAATGAAATAGATAAATGATCTTTGATGTGTTATACATGTTGAATGATATAATTAAGCATGAGTTTAGTGAACTTAAAGATTGAATAAATAAACTGATTAACTATAGAGTTAGATAAAAAACGAACCTAGTTAATAATCTAAGTTTAACTTGGCTTAATAAAATTGAATGAACTAAAATGAATTAAATTGATTAAGATTAACCAACTTAGCTAAGATTAAGTTAATATATAACCTAAGTTAAAATGAATCTTAGATATAAACTGAACTTTGTTAATCAATTTGAGTCTAACTTGACTAAATAGACTTTAGAAAGCTAAAATGGATTAGATTGATTAAGTTTAATTACTTTGGCTTAGTAATTGGATTAAATGATTAACTATAATCAAATTGGCTAAGAGTAAGTTAAAATGAGTTAATAGTTAATAATTGGCTTAAGTTAATGAACTAGGACAAACCATAGATAACATGGGAATATGTTGTTTCAAATATTTATTTGCTTAGGAAATGAATGTTTTTAGTATATGAATGTTTTGTTGATGCTTTTGTAATAAGAGATTATAAACAAAGTGAAAAGAAATACTTTGATAAACAAAGGAGAACTATCCGTATTTTGGCAGGGATATCTTTGTAGCCATAGCGGGATTCCTATTTAGTGTCTAATCAAATAGGGTCTTAATAAAATGAGTTTAATATAAATGGATAATTAATCTAGTTTCTTTTATGAGTTTAATTCTTGAATTTACATATATAAATATCTGATCTATCTTCTGAGTTGGCTTCTAATTTTCCTTCTAAGCCTATTTAGATTTCAAGTATATAAAGTATGCAGTAACTTGGGTGGTGGATATTAGGATAGACATCCTAAAAAGAATTAAAACTTAAACTTGCTTAACAATTGATGAGTATTGGTTGTGCATGTGCTATTGAATCTGGTCCAAGAAGTGGCAACCTTGTCTAGGTGGATACGATAGTTTAGGCGCTTAGGTTACCCGTCATGATGCAATGATTAGAGGTTGGCAAGTGGGTTAAACGGGCCAACTCGCCCGGCCCACTTTGGCCCGTGGGTTAAACGGCCAAAAATTTTGGCCCACTTTAAAACGGCCAAAATTGTCTGACCCTAACCCAACCCACTTTAGCTGGTGGTTAAACGGCCAACCCACTTTTGACCCTTTTAACCTACTTACATATTTTGTGAGTTAAATGGGCCAAGTTGACCAATTTAACTTATTTATACTAATTAAATAAGATTATATATAATAAAAAAGAAAGTTTTATAAGGTTATATATATTAATGATTAATTTCATTATTATTTTAATTATTTTTTATATAAAAATAAGTTTTCTAAAATAACTTATTAGATAATATATTTCATTTAAAACAATAATAATATATTTTATAAAATTTTATGGTGCATGTGCATCAATTTGTCCTTCTTTGTTATAATTAACACATAAATTTAATCTCAAGTATAAAAAATCTCAACAATAACCTTCATTAATACATATTTGTCCTATATTTATTTATTTTATTTTTATAAAAGTGGGTTGGTGGGTCAACCCACTTAACCCGTGGGCTAGCCCACTTTGGCCCGCGAGTTAAGTGGGTTGGGTAAAATTAACCCACTTTTAAACAGGCTAAAAAAAGCCGACCCTAACCCTTTTTTAAAGTGGGTTAAACGGCTGGCCCGCGGGCCATAGCCTATTTGTCCAGCTTTAGCAATGACTTCTAATAGGTGGCTCGGTAAGTAGCCAATGAGGTAAATGATATCGGTGTAACGTCTACTTAGGCTCAAGAAGAAGTAATATCATTTGGTTTACATTTTACGAAGACGACTGAACTGGATGACGTTATTGATTGAGATAAGTAGAGAGTGTGTAATGGCAGTGAGTCATAGATGAGGCTATTTTCTCTTTCTTGGATGGATATTGGAGATACAAGTATCCTGGCTGCTTATATCAATCCCCTGAGTAACTGCCATTACTCAGGACCCTTAGATTCCTGCCCTGGGTAGTAGCCTGCGAGGACTATTGGTGCGAGCTCCCCCATTGATGCGGTAGTGAAATAGCCCAACTCTTCACCTAAAATAGAAATTGGTTTTAGACAGATTTAAATGACTAAAATGAATTATAGGATATAATTAGACAAGTTGGCTTAATTTAATTAGCTAATAATTAAGTTGGTTTGAGATTTGAGTTTCAAATTCCCTAAACATGTCATCAAAGTGTTTAGAGAATTCCTAAACCCTTAATTCCTAGCCTAAACACTAATTCCTAAATCTCAGTAAAATTTGAGTTCATTTGCTTGAATAAAAATATCAATTCTTAAACCCGAACTCAAATTAAATATCTTTTATCTAAAATAAATTCTCAAATTAAGTTCTTATTGCAAGTTCTTAATTTCTAACATATTGGTTCAGAAACAAAATTTTAAATACTCTTGGAACTATAGATATTTGATCTGATAGTTTTAAGCCTATACCTATATTCGTTTAAATTAATTTTAATCCTTTTTATTTTCCTTTTAATCTCTCCTCCTCTGCCTCTCTCTTCTCACTTTTCCCTTCCTTTTATTTTTTCTCCCAACCGATGGTTCTCTCCCTCTCTTCCTTTCTTCTTCATTTTTCTTTCTTTTCTTCAAATTCTTCAACAAATCTCAAGATCAAAGCCAACTAGAGGATGAATCAAGACTAGGAGATGAACTAGATGGAGGAAACCGAGCTAGAGGATGAAGTTTCAACTTGTGTTCTTTTCTAAAAGCTAAGTATAGTTTACTATTTATTGTCTTATTTATAATTTCGAATTTAAATGTTGTATAGATGATGTATATGAGTTGAGAAGTGTTGTTTAAGTTTGTATTTGTAAAGTTTATGGTTGATGGAGTTGGTTTATTGAGAAAGAAGATGAATAGTGAAATTGGGGTTTGAAGTTGTTTATGATGATTATAGTGATGTTTGATAGATTGAAGTGGGAGTTTGTGTCGATTATATTGTAGTAAGATCAAATAACAAGTTTTAAGAAGCTTGAAATGAATTTGGAGGAGTTTGAAACATTTGGAACAAATGGTTTTTGCAAAATGAAAATAGGGGAAAATTTGACAACAACGTAATGCATGTACGCTGGCATTCAACGCTGCCGGTGTTGAATCCAACGCTGCCGTGTATGTGCAAAATTTGGCTGTGTTGAAGAGTCCAACGGTGACCAGATTGCTCGACTCTTAACGCTGGCAAATTTTTAATTTACGTCGCCGGTGTTGCCGCCGGTGTTGAAAGCCGGCGTTCGTTTTGCAACTATTCCCAGTTTTGTAGTTCTTTCGTATTTTAGCCATAACTTTTTCATCAAATCATCAATTGAGGTGATCCAAGTTGCGTTGGAAAGATAAGAAAGAGATATACAACTTTCATGTTTTGAGTTTTTGCAAATTCGAAACGTATCAGTGCTTAAATTTTAATTCTTTCCAACTGATACATTTATCAAGCTAAGCTAAAAACTTGTTATAGATTGTTTTATGTGTATTTACTTGAACAAATGGATCTTTTTGACATAAAATGAGATAGATAAGTAATATTTGATGTGTAATGATGATTGACTGATATAATTAAACATGACTTAGATAGATTTATAGATTTAATGAATAATTGAGTTAAATATGCGAGTTTACATAAAATGAATCTAGTTACAATCTAAGTTCAATTTGACTAAATGAACTTGAATGAGTTAAAATAAATTAAATTGAGTTAGTTTAATTACTTTAGCTTAGTAATTAGATTAAATGATTAATTCTAATGAGTTTGACTTAATGAACTCAATTAAACTAAAATGAGCTAGATTTCTTAAGCTTAATCCACTTGGCTTGGCTTTTGAATTAAATGGCTAAGGTTAGTCAATTTGTCTTGGTAAATGACTTAAATGAATAATTTTAATCAATTTGGCTAATGTTAAGCTAAAATGAGTTAATAGCTATTAATTAGCTTAGATGAATGAATTAGAATGATCTTTGAATAATATGGGGAATATGTTGTTTCAAATATGTGTTTACTTGGAAAATGAATGTTTTTGGTTTATGAATTCTTTGTTAATGCTTTTTTAATAAAACACTATAAACAAAGAGAAAAGAAATTCTTTGACAGACAAAGGAGAACTGTCCATATTTTGGCGGGGCGATCTTCGCAACCATAGTGGGTTCCTATTTAGTGTCTGATCAAATAGGGTTTAATAAATGAGTTTGAGATGAATGGATAAATAGCTTAAGTTCTTATGTGATTTTGATGAAGTGGATGATTACTTTAGTTTGATTTCTTATACGAGTTCTTTCCTTAATAGAAGTGGATATCTGATTTATCTTCTAAAATTCCTTCCGAGGCTATGTTTGGATTTCGTATATAAGGTACGTAGTAACTTGCGTGATGATTGATAGGATAGGCATCCTAAATTGATTAAGAACTTAAAGACGGCTTAATAATTGATGAGTGTTGGTTGTGCTTTACGTCGTTGAATCCGGTCCGAGGAGCGACAACTTGTCATGATGCAATGACAATGTTAGAATAAACGCTTAGGCCACTTATCATGATGCAATGATTTGGCTCGGTGGGTTGTCATGATGCAATGACAATATTATAATAGGCGCTTAGGCCACTTGTCATGATGCAATGACATGGCTCGGCGGGTAATCGAAGGGAATATAGTAACAGTGTAACATTTACTTAAACTTGGAAGGAAATATCATAGTTTAGTTCAACATTTATGGGAGCGTGTGAACTAGATTCATGTTATGGACTAAGTTTAAGTAGAGTTGGGTAACGGCTATAAGCCCTGGATGAGATTACTATTTCTTTTTCAGTATAATGTTATCTAGGAAATATAAGTATTCGGGCTACTTATATCAAGCCCCTGAGCATCGTGAGCGTTACTCAGGATCCCCAGATTCCCATGGCTTGATTCGGAGTTTGAGTACTCCTGTGATAGTTGTTTATTTACTTTAAAGAAAAGATAATAATCTATGACTGTGCATTGCATATAGTTTAAGCTCGTGTGTCACTCCGTGTGTGCTTGTGTTGCTGTGTATTGGGCTTCGGCTCATTCTTGTTGTTGTTATTCTTTTTACAGGTTTTGTTGTTGATAAAGATGATGTTGATGAAGTTGATGGTGATGAGTTCTTATTGATGTTGGTAATGATGGATGAAGATGATGATGATGTTTTGTTGTTGTTGATGATGTTGTCTCGGGCTTTTGGGTGCTTCTGTTGACTCGGGAAGGATTATGGATGAGTGATATGAGTCAGGAGCGTTGAATAGTTTAGTTGTTTTGTTTCTCCTTTTGTTTGCTTTATAGAGACTGGATTCATTTATAAACTTGTATTTTCATTAAAGGCTTGTTAATGCCCATGTTTTGTAACTAAGCTTTTGTAAAAATTTGTTTAAGTGAAAGCTTTTTCATTTGTAATAGTGGAAGTTTGAAATGCTTTTATGTAGAAACGTTTTTATTAAAATTTGATTTTTCCGCTACTAAATTCAGTTATCTAAAAATCTAACTAAACGATTTCACAATCTAAAATCGAATAGCAATGTTCAACATAAACACCTTCTTTTAAGACAACCTTACGTATAATTCGTAAGAGTTATACGTGGTTGGGGACTTGGTATGCTTAATTTGAGAATTAAGCATGTCGGGTCTTTACAGGTAGTGAGCCAGGGATGAAAAATTGTTTCTTGGATTGTTTCGGAGTTTGAGTGCTCCAGTATTTATTTGTTTATTTAAAAAAAAAAAGATAATAACTTACTAGTTGATGCATTGCATTTAGTTAAGCCTATGTATCACTCCGTGTATGATTGTGTCATTGTATACTGAGCTTCGACTCATTATTATTGTTGTTGTTCCTTTTCCAGGTATTTAGATGATAATGAGATGTTGATGATTGGATGATGATGAGGTTGAGTTGATATAGATGTTGTTGTTGATGTTGATTATGGTGTTGTTGATGGATGATGATGCCTGACTCATGTTTTGGGTGATATTGGCCGAGTGAAGTGAGTTTAGGATCGTGGATGTATTTTGTTTTTTTTTTATTAAAGAGCTGGATTTATAATTTAAGTTTGTAATATTTTTTTAAGGACTTAGTTGAAAAGCCCGTATATTTGTAATATCTTTAAAAGCTTTGCTTTTAGGAAAAATGATTTACTCTTGAAATTAGATTATAATTATGTTTTTGTAAAGCTTATTTTGAAAGTTTAAATCCAGTTGTTTTAAGAATCTAATTGAATGATTTCATAAATTAAAATCAGTCAGCAAATGTTCAAAATAAACATATCATTCTAGAAAGCCCAAGTGTGTAATACAAAAAGTATTATACGTAGCAGTAATGCCTTAATTAAATTTTAGGGTGTTATATGGCATAAGGGATTTATTATCACTTTTTAGAAATACACTATGGTAGCTTTTAGGTAAGACACAAGTCTCACAAGTAGGACATTTTAAATTTGAATTTACAAGACTCAAACAAAGTAGGCAAAATATGCTTGAAATAACCAAATGATGAATGTCCTAACTGTTGATGCCATAAGTGAATCTACTTCTCATTTTCCAATGCCATTTTACTTATGTGATTGTTGCAACATTTAAGTCATGATGAAAGTACCACAAATCCCCTCTCTTAAAACCACATCCGATCTCCTCTTGAGTATGAAGATCTTGAATAATACAAGTGCATGGAAAAAATGACAAGAATATGTTTTTAGTAAGTTTAAACACATATAATAAATTAGTTTGCAAAGTAGAAACCAAAAGAACCTCAAGTAGTGTGATATTAGGTGTCAACTAAATAGCACCAATGCCACTAACAGGAATTCTTTGTCGATTAGCAGTGCTAACAAAGTGTTTGGAATTGTTTTCGGTGAAGGTTTTGGATTTTCTAGGATCATTGGTCATATGATTTGTAGCTCTAGTGTCAATTATCCATGCATTATTATGACAAGTAGAAGTGCATAAAGCATAACTTTTACTTGAATATGCCTAATCTTTTTGCTTAATGGTAGATGTGGTAGTTAGTGATGCTCGACTTTCTTAAGTTCATCAACCCAATTAGGTCGACCATGAAGCTTCTAACACTTATCTATAGTATGATTCTTGCCACAATGAGTGCATTTGTTTTCATCTTTAGTTGATCCTGAAGCATTAGTTTTTGAGGAGTGTTTTGATCCTTTACGTGTTGCCAAGGCAGCGCTATTAGTCTTTTCCTCATTCCTCGTGGTTTTTAGGCGATTATCCTCCTCACAAATCATGGCATAAGTTTCTAGAACATCAAGAAGAGGATATGATCTAAGCACATGGGCACGGTAGTATCAAGATGAGCATCTAATCCTACTGAGGAAATGTAAACACGAAAATTTGTGACAGTCTTTAAATAAGTGCAGAAATCAATTTCATTCTTGATTTGAGGAGGATTGATAGCATCAAGTTCTTGCCAAATTGTTTGTGGTTCTTTATAGTAGGCTTCAAGAGAATGACCTCCTTGTTTGACGTTAGCAAATTTGCGTGTTAACTCATACACTTTGGAGAAATTATTACTGACAGTATATGTTTTTTCTATAGAATCCTAGATGGTTGTTGCAATAAGAAGACGATCAAATAGTACTCTCACATGTTTCTCCATTGAATCCAAAAGCCATGTTTGAACAGTACTATTTTTTTCTTCCCATGTTTCATAAACATCAAAATCTATTTTCTCAGAAGACGATCAAGTTTTTTCTTACTGCCTATGGACATGTGAGAAATACGAGCTCAAGAATCATAATTAGCATGGCTAGATAGTTGTTCAAGAGCAATTTTGAAGTTATCAGATAAATCACCAACCATTTTCAAGTTTAGATAGCAGTGGAAGCAGTTGTATTTTAGGGCAATGACAATAGTTTGTAGATTAAAAGAAAATGACAGGTTTATAGTTTATGGATTTCATAATCATAATTATACCTGCTTTGATACCATGACAAACATGTTGAATATGAAATAGTGTTTTCACATACATTCATCTCTTTACAAAGAAAGGGTTTATATACAAGTGCTTGCATTCTAACTTAGGAAATAAATCAACAAAATTGATCTAATTATAAGGAATTTTTTAATTACAATAAATTAGCAATTCACCTATAATTAGCAGATAAAGTGATAGACTAAATCTCCTATAATTAAGCATAAATCATACCAACAAGGAGTTCATTTGTAATTCTCTCACACCAAATATATAAAACATCGAAAATTTTTTATCCTTTTCTATGATTCTGCTTAATTGATGTCAATGAGACATTATTTTGTCTAACTTACACACACACAGTAGGGGGGAAAAAACAAGAGAGAGAGAGGAAGAGCTTCAATATTACAATCACATAAATGGTACAAAAAACATGTTACAAGGTTTGTTCTTTTATAGGCATTACAATATGATATAATTATAATTTTAGAAGAAAAAACATTTGTGAAGGCACGTACAAATAGGATTGTAAATTGTCTGTCCATTTCTATGTGTGGCTTGGGATTAGCATTGCCAACAAAATAATTCGGCTTCTTTTTTCTTTTTTGGCTTCAAATGCGGCTCTGCAATTGCCCACGTTTTCTTTTACAACTTGATTTAATTTTTTAACTAACATTAATCCATATTTTGCCTCTTGAAATTCTTCCCGTGTTAACTGTTACAATGGTCTTAATAATCTGTTTAAATAGTTCGGGTTGGGGCTATAAAAGTTTTCTAGTGCCTTGACTCTTAAAATTCTCTCTATATTAATAATCCAATAATTTTAATAATCTCTTAAATAGTTTGCAATCGGAATAAAGACATTTTATATCTTTGTTTGAATTATTTGATATTCATCCGTATCTATATATGTATATAATATGTATTTATGTCTTATTTATATTTGGTTTGTATCTATTTTGCTTGATCTTTTTATGAGTAAAAAACATCTGTCCTTTTTTTGTATTTATTTTTTTATGATAAATAGTCTACTTGAAAATGATAAAAAAAATATCAAAATAATAAAAAAAAAAAAACAAACTAAATAGCACCATGGAAGGATTGACTAATAATACCGAGAGGAAAATTAATTGTAAAAGTGTTGATTTGGTAACTTAAAATTAGGATTCTATTTAATTATGGAATTTATCATATTTTAAGTCTTTTCGCAAGGTAATCCATCGCGATAACATCCGATTCCGTGATGTCTTCACCCTTGAGTCGATCTGACGCCGTCTTTTGTCTATTTCCAGGACGGGGAAGTCTGTCGTCTGCTCATCGATTGGACCTGGACGGGTGAAGACATTGCTAAGTGGGAAAAGCAGATACGCAAATTATTGTGATGGTAATACTAGGTTAAAGTGTGCATCATGTCAGCTGTCTCAAAGATTCGTAGTTATCCATCGTCAATTGCTTGGCTGTCCATTCTAACCGGCTTATGATCATGGCCTATTGCCCAATTTATGGCCCATGTCGTTGACACTTGAAATTAACTTCTAACCAGTTTAAACAAATTTGATATTTATCTAAACGAGAAAGAGAGATTTACTAGATAATTATATATTGTACCAAATTTTGTAGTTATGATTAGATTTCGTAATAAAAAGAAGGACCATCTTATTAGTTATGGTGTAATTTTACCAAGTTACAAAAGAGTTGGTAATAGATTACAATTCAAAATTTACCACAATGATTAATTTTACTAGATAAACATTTAGCTTACAAAATTAGAGCAAAAGTTGATCGATTATCAAAATTCAATTTTAACAAATCATAAGAAAAGTTGGTAACATATGTTACAGAGATGATTACTATCACAATGAATTTTGATAATACCCCCATTGGCTACAAGAAGGAGATTTTAAAGATTTCATATACTTTCTTGGGTTTTAATAATATGTGATCTCTAGCTTGCTTTCTCTTAACATGTCAAACTCTATCTCTATTCATCCTAAATGTTCATCGATCAACATGTGGTTAGTTGCAATTGTATTTCACGCTATTATTGTCCTTGCAAGTTCATCATACAATGCCATAGTTTAACTCTAGTAAGAGGGATTGCATTGCAGCTCTACTTTGATAATAATAAACGGCAGAATTTGAGCTCCTTCACGGTATAAGTGTATTGAAAGTTCTATATATTTACGCCAGGTATGGTACTACGTTTTCATAAGTGAATCGTTTAAATCCTCCATCTTCAAACAAAATTAATTTACAAATTTTGTCTTACGTATCCATTTAAATCCTCCACTTATGTATACTATCATATCAGATAAGTCCGTTATGTATATATATAATTATAGGAAGCAATAAAAAAGAGATTTAGTAAGTATAATAACACAAACATAACTTAAACCATCCACTTTAAACAACAATTTTGGAGTGTCCACCCCTCTAAAGCTTAAAGAAACTTCCTATTCCAATCCTGATGTGGAAATTTCTAGTACTCCATCACCAGAGTCTATTATTGGAGCTTTTGAACTTATATTCAATAAGTAGGAAGAGTGGATCACAAACTTCACCATCCAAGTTGAAAGACCGGGCTACAACTTTGTGATATGATAGACATGTTTATGGCTCCAGAACTAGAAGTACTAGACTGAACTAGAACCGAAACCGGTTTAATTCATAGAACCTCTTTAATCCATGTTTTTTAAATATTTATTTAGGATATGTATTTATTTATATGGAAACACATCTAATTTTTAATTATTTTATTAGTAACATAGGTCTATATAATACTCTAGAGGAAAAAGGAAAATAACAAGACAATAAGTAGTTCGGCATTTATTGTTATTAAAAGAGACTTTACTTTTAATAGATATATGGATAAACTAAACTACACATGCTCATGAATTGTTATTCAATGATTTATTTTTTAACATTATAAATATATTATCTTTTACTCTAATAATTATTATTTTTATTTTTTTATACCAATAAAATATTATAACAACTATTATAATCTTATTACATTTCTATTGAATTGGAACTCAATTTCTTTGGCTGGTAGTTTATAGTGGCTTTTTTGTTCATACATTTAATAAAATGGAGGTTCGTTCCTTGGATAGTGTTGTTCTGGGTTTGCTTTACGTTGCTCTTGGTATTTTTGTTGGCTATTTAGTTGCGGTCAATATTTCAAGAATGTCAGCGAAATTTAAATTTCAGTAGTATACCATGTGCCTATTTTGCGAATTACCTTACAGCTCCATATTTCACATGTATCTCCCGTCAGTATCTAGTGAAATGGTTCCGGTATTTCTCGGGCACATAAAAGATATTGAAAAACAAATATTTTGGAGTTTTTAATATTAACTGCATGCTAAATATATGAAAAAAACTAATTTTTTTCTTTTTCCATGGATCTATTTTATCCATAATCTGACTCTTGAAATTGTTCTTTTTAAATAACTGTTATAATAATCTCAATAATGAGTCTAGATATTGTGGATGGCTTGTAGAAGTTTTCTATGTCGGCATAGAGGAATTAGCCCGACTCTTAAAATTCTTCTTAAACACTTCTGTGATGGGTTTTGATATCTTAACACAGGGATTCGTTTAATCGAGGTAGATTTTGTTTAAATGTGATAAGTTGGTTCAATTATAGTAGATTGGTCTAAATATGCTAAGTTTGTTTAAATATGGTAAGTTTATATATGTATATATATATATATATATATAAATACGTGTGTGTGCATATACTAGTCCTTAATTTAAGATTATGTTTGATTCATTGGCATATTATTATTTTCATTTAGACTTATTATAAAAAAAAAATAGGTATGTATGAAAAATAAATATTTTTACTCATAAATATATCAAATATAAATCAAATACAAATTACATAAATATGAATTAGATAAATAAATAAAGATACCGATAAAAATTCATCGGGCAACTTATCCCAACAACGTTGGCTCTCTTAGATATCTCAACTGATTAGTCCGTTCATCGATTGGACCTGGACGGATAAAAACATTGCCAAGAGGCACAGCCAGAAGGAAAAACGAATTGTCATTGAGACATATAACTTCTGACCGGTTTAACATATATATGATAATTATCACAACGAGAAGGAGCGATTTACTAGATAAACATAACGCTTGCAAAATTAGAGCAAAAGTTGATCGATTACGATATAGAGCAAATTTTGCCAGAGAAAGTGCAGTTTTAACCGATCATAGGAAAGGTTGGTAACATATAGATATATGATATTTATCACAACGAATTTTGATAATACCCTTCATTAGCTACAGGAAGGAAGGAGATTTTTAAGATTTTATATATTTTCATGGAGTTTAATGAAATGTGATATCCAGCTGGCTTTAACTGATGTACCATAGGAGGAAAATTAAGAAATGCACCTTAGATTTTCGTCATTTTCCAGCTCATGTTAAAGCTTAACCTCTTCGCTTTATTTTTTCCTTTCGACTATACGGCTACATCGTTCAAAAAAAAAAAAAAATCAAAAAGAAAAAAATTCTACGAAAACAGCAAACAATTAACACCAGTTCACATGTGATAATAAGCTATTTATAGTGTTTGTTTTATACTAACAGCTAGCATTACATATGATTGAACGAAAATTTTCTGTCATTATCATTTTATGACGTGAAATAAAATAAATAAAAATTCCTAAAATAAAATAAATAATCATTATAATTTTATGACGCATGTTAAGTATTTATTCACTAAAAATAGGATAGGGATAATATATCTTGGACATCAAACATTCATCTTGTATGATTCTCACATGAAAATTTATTGAGAATATTACATGTATAATATAATTTAAAAAAATTATACAAAATCAAATTATGAAAAAAAAATTACATAAATAGTATAGTTGTATCGCATATTGGAAGTGCGATACAATTTTTTTTTTTTTTAAATTACATGAGTCATGCGACACTCATGTAAATATTAAACGTGTATCGCATGATTGACATGGATACTCAGTTAGACTTATATCGCATGTTAGTCATGCGATACACCTATTTTCACAAATTTACTCGAATAGGTTGCTATATCGTATGTTAGAAATGTGATATTGGTGTAAATTATTATGCCTCGTCTTCAACATACGACATAGCAATAGTAGTTTTGTAATTTTTTTCTCCAATTTGTATTTATGTAATTTTTTTTTTCAGTCACTGAAATAAGTAAGACAAGAATGGTGTTTGCAAAGTGCATCGGTTGTTTGACGTCATTAAGTTGCAATTTGAACTTGCTCCCTAAGATTTTTCAATACTCTGCCTCTCTACAAACAAGGAATAAAAAGATTTCATAAGTAATAAAGACTCGCTCTTTCTTTCTTATATTAGTGGGTTCCGAGTGGCTAGAACTAGAAGATGCAATGAAAAATATCTGATGATGATTCGACAAGAGAATCCTATTTGGTTTTATTTTTTTCTTAATTAACCCCAACCACAAAAGAAAGAAAAATTGATTTAGTGCCGTATCGTTTTTATTTAAACACAAATGAGAATAACATGAATATGTTGTAATGTCCTAAATTTAAAAGTATTTACAACTTGTCATATTTCCATATGTAAAGACTTGATATACTGTAATAACTATAATAAAAGTCATTTAATACCACTAGAACACATATGTTAGATACTTCAAGTCCACAATCACCGCATAATTACTTCAGTTATCACACTAGACATTTAAATCCTACACATCACTAATGAGGAATGACTGATAGAGTCCTTCAAAACATACACTATTACAAATCAACAAGTGTGTCTATGTCATAACACAATAATTTAAAATAGGAATAACAACAACATAATATAATAGGAGTCTTTATCCCTACGTTCTAATAAGTCATGTCTAAAAGTTTGTTGGATACTCCTCGTCATTGATGTCCTTCCCATAGTCCACGATAACGCCATATCCTGATAATTCAAAAGCCATATGAGTTCCATCTATACCTGAAAAAGATGAAATATGAATAGGAGCCCAATACAGTATTCTAACAAACACATGTGCAAGTATAAAGAAGGCAAACCTACATGCATAATCATCATGCAAAATGTGGCAAGCAACCATTTAATTATCTTCATCTTTTATCCAACAAAGGGATCACTCATTATCCCAAAGCGCACATCTATATATTTACATATATATATTGGTTATTGGGTACTTCCTAATGACCATGATGTTGATACTCCTAGATCTACTCAGATAATTTTCGTGTACAACTTCACTCGAAACATCATCACACATGCATCGTTAGGATACCATCTTAATAATATGGATACTCTCCTCCTATTACCAATAGCCATACACAAGCAATACACACACTATTAATGTCAAATAGTTATTAAGTTAGTTTTAGTTTCTATCCCAAACAAATACAAGCATTCATATAGTATACACGTACTTAAAAGTATTTTCATTCCAAACCAATAGCCAATAGTTGAATTACTCATAATAAAATTGTATAAAATCTTCTATTTGTCGTACTTATACTTTATTATATTTCTATCACTCCCGGTCCTACATTGTTGAAATACCACAAACTCTCACCTAGTTAATTTAGAAACAGTTTAATTAAATAATATGATAGATAGTTATTTTTGAACATAGTTAGACAGTTTAAGTAAATAAAATGAGTAGACAATAGAGATATGAATAGACAATTCGATGTAATTAATTTAGTAAATTAGTTAAATTGAGATTTCAGATTTTTTTAATATTCTTTTCAAAATATCTATTTCTTCTCCTATCGATTTTATAAATCAAACTATCCGATTTCTACTCAATCATTCATTTTAGTTAAACAAACTCCTTTTCTTCAAATTCAATTCATTTTAATCTCAAAATAAATATTTTAAATATTTTGAAAACTCCTAAACCCTTAAACTTTAATTATATTTTATTTTGTAAAATCTTATTAATTTTTGAAATCAATTATTTACTTAAAAATATCAGTTTAAAACCCAAACTCAATTTAAATATCAGTTTTTCGTAAATTAAGTTTCTAAATCATGATTCTAAATCAAGTTATTTATTTCTATTAAATAGATCATCAAATCATTTTCTAATTAGTTTTGATATTTAATATAATTACCAGAAAGGTTTAAATCTAAGATCCTATTTTGAAAATATCTTTATATTTATCCTTTCCTTTTATTTTTCCTTTTTCTTCCTCGTCTTCTCTATCTCTCTCTCTCTCTCTCTCTCTCTCTCTCTCTTTCCTCTCTCTCTCTCTTCTTCTTCTTCTTCTTTTCTCGTATCTAGTTCTTCTTCTTCTCCTTTCCTTTTTCTTTTTCTCTCAAATTCTTCTTTTTAAATCTCAAATTCAAGAAGGAATAAAAGAGAATCAAGTTAGAAATGGTGATACGAGGGTGAAATCAAGGTTAAAAGTAGCTCCAACAAGTTAGAAAGAAGAATAAGAGATAAGTATTTTTTTTCCTTAATTTAATTGTTATTTACTTTGTTTTAGTTGTTGTTTATGTTTGTATGTTATGATTTAATGGTGGGTGCATGTTGGGTTGTTAAGAAAGATGATGAATAGTGGTTATGGGGTTTGATAGAGGAGTTGATGGTGTTTGATGTGTTGAATGGATTAGAGGTATTAAAAACATGAAACTAGTTTGTATGATGTTTAGATGAAAGCAAAATGTGTAAAAACTTATAAAACGATGTGTAAGAAACTAAGGAAATTTGTAACAGTGGAAACAAAGGCAACACGGGCATCAATACGAGCCGTGTATGTGCTCACGTAGAAATTTTTTAAGCTACTTGGCATTTTTTTACTTCAACAAGGCCTTGTACACGGGCCGTGTAGCAACCCATGTAGCAAATTTTATGATTTTGATAAAAAATTTCATCCAACATGGCTTCGAACACAACCATACAGCCTGGTTGTGTAGCCTCCCCTACTTCATAACTTGAACGTAATTTGAACATAACTTTTTCATTCAACCTTAGATTGAGGTGATTCAAAATGCGTTGGAAAGGTTAAAAAGAGATCTATAACTTTAGAGTTTTAAGTTTTTACAAATTCTAAAAGCATAAATGCTTAAATTTTACTTCTTTTCAACCAATACATTTTCCAAACAAAGTTAAAAACTCATGTTTGCTTGTTAAATATATGCTTGCTTAGAAAAAAAATCATGTTGAGCTAAAATGAAGTTGATAAATGATGATGTGTTATATTAGTTAATTGATATAATTAAGTGGTTTTATAGATTTAATAAATAATTTGATTTCACATAGAATTGGATATAAAATGAACTTAGTTAATAATCTAAGTTCAACTTGGCTTAATGAACTTGAATGGACTAAAATAAATTAGATTGATTAACTTTAATGAACTTGGCTAAGTTTAAGTTAACATGGGCTTAAGTAAATGAATCTTAGATATAAAACGAACTTAGTTAATTAATCTAAGTCCAACTTGACTAGATGAACTTCACTAAGCTAAAATGAATCAGATTGTTTTAGTTTAATCAACTTGACTTAGTAAATGAATTTAATGATTAACTTTAATCAATTTGACTAAGATTAAGCTAGAATGAGTTTAATAGTTAATAATTTACTTAGATGAATGAATTAGGATGATCTTTGAATAACATGGGGAATATATTGTTTCAAATGTGTGTTTACTTGGAAAATGAATGTTTTTGCATATGAATTCTTTATTGATGCTTTTGTAATAAAGCACTATAAACAAAGAGAAAAGAAATTCTTTGACAGACAAATGAGAACTATTCATATTTTGGAGGGGTAATATTCGCAGCCATAGTGGGGTTCTAAATTAGTGTCTAATCAAATAAGGTTTAAAAATAAATTTGATGTAATTGGATAGTTAATTTAAATGCTTATATGATTTTAATTATTGAATTGATATATGGATAACTGGATTATCAATTAAGATGGTGACTAAGCTTTTATTTGGATTTCATATAAAAGGTACGCAGTAAATTACTTGTCAGATGCTAGGATAAATATCTAAAATGGATTAAGAACTTGAAGATGGCTTAATGAATTGATGAGTATTAGTTGTGTTCTCTGTCGATGAAATTTGATTCTTGCCTTGGAGTGGAAGATCGGTATTTGGTCCAAGAAGCGGCACCTTATCCTGAGATAGGCACGGTAGTTTAGGCGCTTAGGCCATCTTTGTCATTGAGATATGACTTTCATAAATGGTATGGTAGGTAGCTGATGGGGCAAAGGGTATTGGTGTAACGTTTGATTAAACTTAGAGGAAATACCATGATTTAATTAATGTTTATGGGAATAATCGAACTATATTCATGTTGTGGACTAAGCTCAAGTAGAGTCGGGTAACGACTGTGACCCCTGGATGAAGCTATTTTCTTATTTTCGGATATATCATCTAGGAGATATAGGGATTCAGACTACCTATATCAACCCTTGAGCATCAAGAGCGTTACTTAGGATCCCCGTATTCCCAAAGGCTTGTTTCAGAGTGTGAGTGCTCCGGTGTTGATTTGTTTACTTTAAAAGAAAAGATAATAACTTGTTGATGTTGCATTATATTTAGATAAACTTGTATGCCATTTTGTGTGTAATTGTGTTATTGTGCACTGGGCTTCGACTTATCTTTGTTATTGTTGTTCTTTTTATAGGATTTGTTATTGATGATGAGGATGAGTGATGTTATTGATGATGTTGTTGCTGTTGATGAACTCTTGAGGAGAAGGATGATTATGATGATGATGTATTGATGGTGATGATGGATGATGCTAATGTTGTTTGGCTCAGGTTTTGAGAGCCTATGTTGATTCGGGGAGGATGAGTGAAGTGAGTTAGGAGTATAGGTCTATTTTATGTTACTTTGTTTTCTTCTATAGAGATTGGATTTACTTATGAATTTGTATTTCCATAAAGGGCCTTTTTGTTCCCTTATATTTTTAACTGATTAGCTACCCCTAATAGTATATTGTAAAATGTTTTATTAAAATTTTGTTTCTTAAAAGGTTGGTCTGCTTGGTTGGGAGTAGAGTTTTTATTTAAAAATTGTTTTATAAAATACATTTTCTGCTGCTAAATCTAATTATTTGAAAATCTAACTAAACGATTTCATGACCTAAAATTGAGTAGCAATGTTCAACATAAGCAAAATCTTTTAAAAGAAGCCTGAGCTTGTAATACTTTAGATTATTATACGTAGCAATAGCACCTTAATTGATTTAATGTTTGATTTAATTTTTAGAGCGTTACAATTTTTATAACATAAGTCCTAAAGTCTTTATGTATACATAGATTGTAAAGTGAATAGTTTAACAGATCTAGTCATTTCACTAGATGAAAATTGGGTTTTAGCGAGAAATTTCTATGTTTGAAAGTGAAAATTTTGTTTCAAAAGCCTTTTAGAGGCATAATTTCCGTCACAAAATTCTATCCTAAAATCATCGTCGTTAATTTTTTTAGAGAAAGATTTATTATCCTTCATAAATGTAAAGACCCGACTCACTAAATCCCAAGATTTAGAGTACCGAGTCCCTAACCACATATAACATTTTCACATTATATGTTAGGTTATCCTAAACTAACAATTTATGAAAATTGATTGATAAAATCTACTAAAACTTCTTAAACAACTTTTAACAAAACAAGATTGCTAATAAAAGCAATCTATACATATATATACATCATATATACAAAGTTTAGTGTCAATATAAGACACTAATAAAATTACAAGTTTTCTTAATACAAAAATAACCCTAAGAGATCTTAAGGTTTTTACAGCTTAAGCTTATCTATCAAGCCTTCTATATAAAGACTTTTGCTTGAACAAAAGCTTCTCCAAAAATCCAGGGTGTTCGAGTCCTATTCGTCCCACTCATCCATGAATTTCTCAAAGTCTAACCTGTAACCCAAATCATCATATAACTCGTCTACATTATCTGCAAAGCAGCAAAAGTGAGCCAAATGCCTAGTACACAATAACAAAATACAAGAATAAGCTATCAAGCCAAACTTAAATCAAATGGAAGGCATCAATAGACAAGTGATTATCTTATTAAGTTTTCTTTTACAAAACAACAGAAGGGTATTCAAACCTCGGGATCACGCTCTGGGAATTTAGGAATCCTGAGTGGTAGCAACTGCTCAAGGGGTTGATATAAGTAGTTCGAATACTTGTATCTCCTATATTTATTCCATAAAGAAAATAGCTTTATTTAGGGTTCAAAAGTCATTGCCCGACTCTACTTAAACTCAGTCTACAACATGAGCCTAGTTCACAAGTTCCAATAAACTTTGAACTAAACTATGGTATTTCCCCTAAGTTTAAGTAAACGTTACTCGGATACTATTCCCCCTATCGGCTACTCACTTAACCAAAATGAATCGCTATTACATCATAGCGTACCATTGCATCATGGTAAAGTCATTATATCATGACTTAGGTTAAGTGCCTAACTAACATGTCATTGCATCATGACAGGTTTGTTGCTCCTTGGACCAGATTAAACAACGTAATAGACATCCAGTCATCAAAGCATTAAGCGAATTGAATTAAATCCATTTAGGAATGCCTAGTCCTAGCAAACAACAAACAAGCTATTGTGTATCTGAACCCAATAGTATATCACTATATTTACTCGGAGAGGAACTAATCGAAGAACCTTTAACTGAAATAAGAATATAAAAAACAATCAATAATTGAATTTAGAATTCACATCTATATATATATATATATATCATAATCTTAGATTAATTATGGAAGGAGATTCAATAATCTTTGCATATAGTTTTAATATCCAATTCATGCATAAAACATGTTTATCTAGCTTATATCATCATTAGGAGATCATATATGAAGTAAAGATTGAAGATTGAAGAAGTTTGAATTTGAAAAACTCAGGGGATACGCGGCCTTCTACGCAGGCAAAATTTGAATGAACACCGACAGCGTGGGAAATATATGCTGGCGGCATTTCACCCGGCATCAAATATTTTGATTCTGTTCCAATCCAACACTGCCTATACGCCGGCGGCGTTGAAGCCCTAATGGTCGACGTACCTTTTGGAAAATAAAAGCTGCAAAGTTTTCTTGCAAAAGCCGGCGGCGTTCAAAGCTGCTTTAAAAAAATCGATTATGTTCACTTCAACACCGCCTCTACGCCAGCGTGTTGAAGTGCCAGATGCCAGTATACTTTCAAAACAGACCTATTCGAAAAGAGCTTATTTCTCCTGTTTTGTACTTTGCAAATTTCTAACCTATAACACTTTTAATCCTTCTTCAAGTTCATTTTTAACTTCATATACTATCTCCTATCTACACTAATCAATCCTAGCAACTTAGAACATTGAATCAACACATTAAATCACTTCAAATCCCATTCCACTCATCCTCAACTTCAACTACTTAATTCAACATTATTCCTTCCAAACACTTCATATAACTACTACATCACATAAACAAATTCACATAATAACAAAACACAATCCAACCTATATCAATGCATGAACCAAACAACTCAAAAGATATTAAACTCATTCTACCAAAAATTTCACATAGATACTATAAGAAAGGAAATAAAACAAAAGCTATACCTGTATTAACTTACATGAGTAAGCCTTAGCTTGGAGAGATTTTTGATTCAATAAGCTTGGTGTTAATCTTTGGTTTAGGGCTTGTAACTTGGAGGAAAGGAAAGAGAAAAGGAAAGAAAGAAGATGAAAAATTCGTATGGAATGGGAGGGCTGCCAAAAGAGGGCTTAATTAAGCAAATTTTGGACTTATTATTATCTTAAGTTTGACTTTTAAGGCATAATAGTCTTTGGTTAATTTGGAGCTCATTTGGGTGCAATTTAGGCATGAAAATTGGGCTTAATTGGGTAAAATTTCTGTCAACTATTTCTTAAACAATTCAAAAGTTGATTTTATAAATTTAAACATAACACAAACATATTAATGCATAAAAGATACAAATGTTAATTATACTATACACACATTAATATATATAAAACAATGACATTAATTTCATTACACATGCAAGATAACACATGTGTAATGTTCAAGATATACTAACTTAGACACATTTAAACTATTACCAACTCATCTACTCCAATATTACTATAACCATACATGACTCTCATAAATCAATATGCTCATATAGTTCAATAATTAAGACAAATAAAACATATACATGGAAGTTAAATAGAAATTAAATTTAGATCATTTCATTTTTCCTTCCTTCAAGAGTTTCGTCCCCGAAACTTAACTTACCTTCTTAATAAAAAAGTTCAAGATACTTTTGTCTCATAACGCTTTCCACTTCCCAAATCGCTTCTCTCTCGGATTGATTACTCCATTGGACTTTTACCATTGGTATCACTTTATTTCTCAATTCTTTGTTCATTTTGCCTACAATTCTAATCGGTTTCTCCTCCGTAGTCAAATCTAGTAGTATCTTCGATTGATTTGTGTCCAATATAGCGTTAGGATCAGATATGCATTTCCTAAGCTGAGACACATGAAAAACGTTGTGAACACCTGATAAACTTGGTGGTAGTGCCAATCTATAAGCTAATGACTCGATTCATTCTAAAATTTCATATGGTCCAATATATCTTGGATTCAATTTGCTTCTTACTCCAAATCTAAAAACTCCTTTTGTTGGGGACATCTTGAGAAACGCATGATCTCCAAGTTCACACTCCAAAGGTCTTCTTCTCAAATCGACATAACTTTTATATCGGTCTGGAGCGGCTTTTAATCTCAGTTTGATCATTTGAATCTTATCAATTGCTTGTTGTAACAAATCAGGACCAATTAACACTCTTTCGCCCACTTCATCCCAATGCAAAGGAGATCTACATTTTCTCCCATATAATGCTTCATATGGAGCCATCTGAATCGTTGTCTGATAGCTATTATTGCAGGCAAATTCAACTAGAGGTAAGTGTTCATCCCAATTCCTTCTAAAGTCTAGGGCACAAGCTCTAAGAATATCTTCAAGAATCTGAATCATCCTTTCTGATTGATCGTCCGTTTGTGGATGAAAAGTTGTGCTAAATTATAACTTTGTCCCAAGAGCTTTGTGAAGACTTTTCCAGAATCGACTGACAAATTTGGTATCTCTATCTGAAGTGATGGTCGTTGGTATACCATGCAATCTCACTATCTCCTAAATATAAATCTAGGCCAACTTTTCGAGTGAATACCCAACTCTCAGTGGAATAAAATGTGATGATTTCGTTAGCCGATCTACAATGATCCAAATCATTTCAATAAATTTATAACAGAATTTCTAATGTAGATTTGTCTCTAATTTACAATTAGTTATTTTAAATACTCATTTAGAAAATAAATAAATAAATAAAATTATTATGTCACAAATTTGTCCAATATTTAAGATAAATATTAAAAAAATTCTCATTTACCTCATGTGCTCGATATTGAACATATTTTTATTCAATACTTAATATTGAAATTTTGGCAGGAACTAAACCAATGAACCAATTCATATCATATAATATGAATGAAGTTACACTACTGTTTATTTAAGAGATATTGCAATTTATAACATTATAACTATAAAATGTTTTACATGTCTTTTATAATTAATTACTAACTTAATTTACTAATTCATATTTTATAATTTCACTTTACTTATTTATGAAGGATTTTTTATTAATATTTTATTAAATAATATATAATATATACTAAGTTTACATTTAAATAATTATTTTACATTATATATTTATTATTATACAATATTATTAATTATTATATTATAATTTTTCCATGAAATGATATTATTAAAAATATTATAGAATATGTATTTATAAATAATATTACGCTTAAAATTTTACGTATATTTAATGATATGTATAATAATCATACTTTTGCACTAACTATATTTATATTTTTATTAAATTAGTAAATTATATATTTTGAAGTAATATATTTTTATTTCATTTGTTATTACATTAAGAAATTACACAAAACTTATAAATATTAATTTTGTTAGAATTATATAATAAACATACTATAAATAATACAAATATATTTTTCATTAATATATTATCAAAATAAAATATAATATCTATTTAGATATTTTAGATATACTAACTTTACATTTTAAACTAATTATTTTTTATTATATATTTTGATATTTAAATATACTATATTTTTAAGTAGTATATTATATTTCTAGCAAATATGTTATTGTATTTTAAATAATATATAGTATGTAAATATAAATTCTGTAATATAAATAACAAAATTTTTATACATTTAATGACTAATGCTTCACGAAAAGGTTTTCACTCAAAATTATGTCCCATTGTCATCCTTGCTTCCTTGCTTTCCACTGTTTTAAGTAGAAGATACATATTCTATTTCTTAATGATACAAGATAAAGAGTGCATATTTTTTTGGGCTAAAACTGTCTTATCTAGCTAGAGACTACTATTAATGGTCATTGCTAGTCCATCTACTGCAGTATAATAGCGAAAGAAACAAATCATCCTATTAAATGAATGCGCTTAGCTATTGCTATCCATTAATGCACATTGTCTTTATAATCACGGCTCTGAATTGCATTGTTATGAGGAAATTTTCAGCCCTAGATACAATAAGTAATTACTTGGAAATTCTAAATTGATCATTATTTAACTAGGACTGTAAATAGGCGCTGAAAAAGGTAGGATTTCGATTGACAACTGGAGTATGTAGGGGTTCATCTATGCATTTTAAGATTCTCAGAAGTAAGTTTCTTTGAAATCCACTAACAAATAGCAGCCATGTAATAACATTTAAAAACATGTAATGCTAGTTTTAATTCATTTGACACCAAAATGATAAGAAGATTTCCTAATGATTTGTATGTGGCTGCACTCTACCTACTTTGATGGAGAACCCGTACCCAACATGTAAAGAAGAAATTAGCAAATGCTCCCTTATTTAGTCATAAACCAAGATTACTCTCACTAAACGTCATCACTTGTGAAAACATAGTAAATTACCTTACATCTCTCTAAGCAACCAAAAAACATATTTTTAAGCCCCATCGTTGGAAGATTAATCTAATTCCTTAAAACATGTAATGAAGCGATTCTCTAAAGTAACCGATGAAATCAATTCTATCTCGATATATACAACGAATTTATCTTGCACTAAAACATATGCATATGCCTCCTTTAGTAGTTGACATAAAGAAAAGTAATTAAGGATTAAAATTTAGATATGCAATGGATATTGTAAAGATGCAAAAGTCTCACATGGAAGACTAAAGGAAAAACTAACTAAAATATACTATAATATTGTAGATTGCCTAAGGCCTTTGGCATTTTAACACAAAGTTACTACCAACTAATATAGCGTCATTCTACATTAATTCCGTCCCACATAAAAATCTAAGGGCCTAGTAATACTTTAAATAAGTGGTATAAGAGCCTATTGCCTCGCGGCACTCGATAAAAAAAAAAGTGGCACCAACTAAGAAAGAATATAAAAAAAAGGGGGGCCTACGATAATTAAAAAAAAAAATACAAGGCTTAAAAAAAAGGACCTTGATAAATAGGAAAAATGCCAAAGGCTTGAGGCAAACTACACTAGCCACCTTATTATATTATAGTTCAGGTAGTTTGTCCCTTGGTCTTCCATGTGGGATTTTTTCATCTTTCAACACTCTCCCTCAAGTCCAACTGGCTTAACCTAATTGTGACTTGCCTTTTTTTTTTTCCCCTTATTTATTGCGGGCCATTTTTTTAAGCCCTTGTATTTTTTTTAATTATCATGGGCCCTCTTTTTTTATATTTTATTTTTTGGTTAGTGCTAGGGGTTTTTTATTTCTTTAGATCGAGTGCTGCGAGGCAGTGGGATCTGATACCACTTGTTAAAAGTATTAGGAGGCCTTTAGATTTATATGTGGGAGGGAGTTGGTGTAGAGCGAAGGCAATCTACATTAGCTATATTATTCCAACTGACCTAGCTTAGCTGTGACTTGCATACCAATCATGCTATATTTGTTGGCTGTAGTTTTGTATTAAAATATCAAAGGCTTGACTAGCTACCTTATTATATTATATTTTAGGTAATGTGTCCCTTGGTTTTCCATGTATGACTTTTTGTAGAAGCTCAATCCACTTATACAGGATAGAATACGATCTAATCCTTCTAAGTCATCCGTAAAGTTACCAACCTCACTATAGAGAACTTCATAGTGCATTGTCTCCTGTTCATATCTTAACAAAATATCAAAACTACAAATTGAATTCCAAGATTTCCGCTTTTCACCCATTTCTCTCCAAAATTGAAGAGAAAAGAAGTGGGTTAAAAAGTGAAAACTTTCCACTTCTTTTCCTTCCTTTTTGTCCCTTTCTCCCTCAACTTAAATTACCAAATACATTTTTCTTTACGTTTTCATCAATTTCCATGGCTTTCTCCGGATCCAAGCACAGCGAAAGGATCCAAGCAGTGGCCTCCTCGCAAACTGATGATTTAAAAGCTGAGCATCAGTTGGACGATCTTCTGGATTAACTGTAGACATTTAAGAATGAAATCCCTTGCATCGTTAGAGAGAGTCTCAGGAACTAGCGGTGGCTTACGTCGTCCTATCCTAAATAATGCCTGCATGCTTTCCAAGGGTGCATAGGGAAACTTGCGAGTCAGCATCTCCAAGACAGTGCACCCAAGACCCCAAATGTCAGCAGGAAGCCCATAGCCATGGTTTTTGACCCTCAGGACGTCAGGTTCCATCCATAATGCCGTCCCTTGGCATGATTTGACATCAGTGTAGGGGAATTTCCCAACCCAAATTTTGCTATTTTCACGGAACCACTAGCATCGACCAATATATTTGCACATCTGATGTCCCGATGAAGCACATTTTGTTGTGAAGATACTTCAGACCATCCAAAATTTTTGTATATGGAGACACTGAGGAGTTTCTAAGGCGAGACCTCTGATATAGGTTTAATAGGGAGCCTTTAGTCACTAGCTCGAGAAAAAATATGAAACTTTGAGTCATCCTTAGCAGTGGCATAATAACGAACTATGTTTTCATGTTTGAACTGGCTTAAAAGAACAATCTCCATTTCCAACTGAAAAATTCATTGCCATCCCATAGTTCCTTGGTCGAGCAAGGAGACTTTCTTTACAGCGAAAAAGTATCCACCTTCTGCAATTCCCTCATACACCGAGCCAAAGGTCCCACACTCTAGAAGCTCACCCTTTTTCCAATTCGTAAAATTCCACCGAATTATATCGTTAGAAGAAATATTTGACATGGGTTTTGTGGCAGAACTTGAAGAACCATGATCATTCTAGGCAACTTCCTTGCCATAGACTTATGCAAGGACTCCGTTAAAATGGAAATAATCAATAAGACAGTTCTTTGACTCTTAGTTGCATGACGTAACCACAATAATGAAAGAATCCTACTAGTGATTTTGTCGTAATTTGGTTATTTACACATGGTCACAACGATGAAATATTAGTTTAGCTTAGTGCGTCATGCTTCTAATTCTAACATCAAATTTAAAACTAAATCAACGTAAACGCAATCTCAAGTAGCCAGAGAGAAACTAAACCTTGTTCGATGTTTGATCAGTTTTGATAAGAAGCTATTTCTTTCTCCGCCATGATTTTGGGATTGTTGAACCTGAAGCTGAGAAGACAACTGCTGGTCAGCTGTAGGCTGAGCAACAAGTAGACCAGAAATTCCACTGACACCGAAAGAACCATTGCAAATACCAGCTGCAGCAGTAGAAGACTCTGAAGATGAAAAAGAAGCACAAGAAGGACCATAATAGGGGGGGGACACTGGATGATTATTCAGATATTCATCGTCCACATCGAATGTCATAAACTTGAATGCCATGATTGTTGATCTTATACTTGATCTACTCCTGCCATATTATCTCAAATATCATCTCGTGTTTCTGCATGTATGTGTCTGAAACAGAACTTTTTCAAATTTTAAGAATATATTATATATTGAAGTTCTAGATCCATAAATTAATGAAAAACGCTGACTGATTACTATTAAGTCAATGAATAGCCTTTGATCCATGTTATTCTATCTTAAGTATTCTGCCAACATTGGCCGCTTGTTGAACCATTTCCACGTTTTATTTTTCGATAGATTTTACCTCTTTAGCATTTTGTATATCAATATTTTATATATATTTATTGTGCTTTAATCGGGTAATTCTCATTATATGATTGGTTTATAAAAAAATTAATTTAATAAAATAACATTACTAAATATGTTTTAATATATAATATAATAAAAATAATTTAAAAAATGAAATAAAAACACAATTAGGTCAAACACAAGGGGAATTCACTCGGCACTCTAAATTTAGAAGTTTTGCATGCCGTAATCGGTTGCCCATATTTAGGAAATGTTATTTCAAGCACAAATCTACTTATTTCCAATTTTTGATAAATTTAGGCATGGCAGTGGGAACAATGCTAGTGCACATAAGTACTTTAATCCATAGGTCAACTTAATGTAGCTTGAAGCACATAATACCAGCTTCATATGGAAAAGGGGTACTAATACGTTATCTATTTATTTATATATTTATAGTTTTGATCTATTAGACTGAGTATTTGTTTAAGAAATTTCTTTCTTTACCATAGCTTTCCTTTTCATGTTCGGAAGCTAAATTAGATATTGTATAGATGCTTTTTGATTAACTTTAGCATATCAACAAACCATGAGTGTTTAAGAACTTTTCCAACAGGCCTCTTACCTTATGATGTACCAACTTGCCTAATGTTGTTGCTCAAAAGTAATGTTTTAAAAAAAAAATTCTAAAATTCAAGAATGTATTGTTTGTGATCCCTTTAGAGCACAAATCCCTTACTGACCAATTCACTCTGAGGAAACTCATCCTAAGAACTATAGCCAAAATCCTAATATAATCTCTTACTTGAAGAATGATCCACGGATTGAATATGATATGATGACTGGGATTGCTTGAACATTGAATCTTTCTTTAAAACCCATTTCACTTTTTTCCAACATTGCTTCAGTTATTTCCCCTTACTTATCACAGGACACAGGGCCTTTCCTTAAGTTTGTTCTTGGAGACAACTTATTCATCTCCCTCTATGGCCACCTTGACAGTTCTCACTACTCGAATCTGAGTTCGGATGCTTACAGCCATATACTATCATCTATTATTTCCATTTTCCTAGACCATATTGCTTCTTGTCTTTTATTTCAACTAACTGTCCAAAGCATGGTCAATGGACACCTCTTCATCACAAAGCAAGAACTAGAAATCTCAACAGCTCTCCTTTTGCTGACGGGATAAAACTTTTTAGGTAAATTCTCAAACAGTTTTATAAAATTTTTCACATATTTAAATTATTTATCATTGTGGTATTTTTCAAACAATTTAATCATATATTTATCGACTGTATGTTTCTCATGAAGGCACACATCATGAACTAAATAAAATTAAAAATCTATTGTAATAATAGTGCTTTTTAGGAAAACATGAGAGAGAGAAAAGGGAGGACCGATGAAATATGATTTAAGGCTTAATGGTCTCTGATTGAAGATCTGAACCTCCTCTTCTCCCTATCTTCAATCTTTGCTTCCTCATCTGGAAAATGTGTCCAAGTTCTTACCCTTCTCAAGATCAGCATGCAACATTAGCTTATTAAGTAAACCCATAAAATCGTTATTTCGGAAAAGTTGTTGAAGTGTGCCCAATCAAATGGGAGAAAAAAAGGCTCCTCTAAGGTATTTATAAAAACGAATACCAAGTCCTTCTCGAGGATAGGTGTGGCGGCCATGGTTGCTATGCCCTCTATTGCTGGGCATACTCTTTAAAAGTCTCCTCCTTCCTTTTCATGCTGCTAAGGTCCCACATGGATGGGGTGACTTCAATACTGAACTTGTATTGGTTATAGTATTAAACTCATTGAGGTCTAATTGGGCATACCGGGTTAATGTCGGTCCTGTGCGGCTATCCTAGAAAGTCTGGATCATTAGCTACTCATACTTGGTGTATTGGCTTATCTTCCTCACATAGAGCCTAGTGTGTAGTTTGAGGCATCCCGTGTCGTCACACTTTTGAAAATCTGGCACCTTGAACTTTTCAAGGAAAGCTTCATCTTGAGCCATAGGTAAACTCGTGATTCTAACTTGGTCAAACCCATCAGCTTTCTCGAATGCCTTCAATTTTTCAGTAATCTGAAGGAAAAGTCTCTTTTCCATTTCTTTGCTTTGAGCCTTTAACTCCTTCTTCAATTTGTTAGGGTTAGGCTCAAACTGGGGCACATAGTCTGTTTCTTTTTCTTTGCTAGGATAACCATTTTCTCCCTTTCGAGTTTCGAAATGTCCTTCCGCAGGTGATCAAAGTAGCCCTATATCTTGGGTGAGAAGTTACATTTGTTCGACCATCTTGAGCATAGCTTGCTCAAAGGATTGGATCCTTTATTTGGCATCTGAATCAGTGTTACTAGTAGTATTGTTGGTGTTATTGTTGCTAGCCATTTTAGACTTGGACCTAGTGCCAATGGGACTTCTGATTTGGCCTTTTTATTTAGGAGCTATCTTTTCTAACTTGGTTCCACTCAAAATTTATTAGTTACATTTTTAAAAACATCTTTTTATTATTTACATTTTAAAAACATCTTTTTTATTATTTTTTCGAAACCAAGCAAGCAATATATGTAAAAACAAATGCAAGGATGCAGCATACGGATGCAAGAGGGGATGATGACTATGATTTCATGATGAATCTTGAACCATTTATTGGAGTTATGCTGTAAAAAAAATGTTTATTATTACTACATTTTTATCGCCTTCCTCTCTCATTCATAACAAGACAAAGCATTATATAGCAGCTTTTAAACTAATGTCCTAACTTTATTTGGCCAGATGACTCACTCCTCCAATGCACTATTCTTCCTCTTAGCATCTCTCAACTATACTTCATGGGCTATTATCTTGCTCCCTGCTTGCTGTAGGTTGTAGGCCATGCTCTGCTCCTTTCTTTGATAGTCTTGGTAGTATACCTCCATGTGGGTAAATACAATCTCCATGTATATAAACATTTCTGGATTTGGTTCAGGTGGTGCTGTTCCAAGACATCAGGAGCTTCATAGCGGATGTCCTTATTTCTCTTCATATGATTGGCGATATACCACTGGGTAGCCTTGTACCTCTTAGTTTCCATATTTTTCGACTCAATCTCATAAACCGGCTTGATCTTCCTATAATCCCATACAGCTTTAACTTATGTGACCCTAGATTTCAACACTGTGAGGGTCATTGTTGGATCTAAGTATCAGGGCTCGCCATAGGGGCTAAGCCCTAAGGAAAATTAGAAAGAAACAAATGGATATTAACTGTAAGTAATATATAATTAATTATATTTCTAAATGAGTTGCAACTACTTACATTATTTTCTTTTATATATACATGGTGTCCTGATTTTTCTTTCCTTTACATAAAGATATAATTACAAATTACTTAGCTCATTGTTGAGCTAACCACTTACATTATATTTGTTGCAGGCTCCGCTCTCAAAATACCCCGATCGTGATGGTACCCCTAATCTTTAGCCATACCTAGGGATAAAAAAGTATCTCCTCAGCTTATTGTTAAGCCAAGTGAGTGGATAAAAATAAAATATGCAATAGAGTAGAAATACATATAAAACATATATAAACATAATAATTATGCAGTAAATGTATGTCATGCTAATGCACATGATATGCATTGGTACCAGCATCTTAGCCTAGCTTAGCTTTCATCCGATTAGTTAACATTTCGGGCATCTAGATAAGGAATCTAGGAACCTAGGGCTACAACGAATAGTCGGGGAGTATGACCCCCCTATAATTCATCCTAGCTGACTACAATAGTTGCCAGAATAGTGATTTGCAAACGCAAACCCGACTTAGCTGACTACAAGTGTAGCTAGAAATTGATTTGAAAATATGAATCTCTATTTCAAAAACCCAACCTAGCATAATCATAATTTTGAAAATATGACCCCTAGGTCCCTTTTCATGCCATGCCATGAATGCCTTAACAATAAAGATGGCACAAATTTCATATCAACAAGGATTATAATATCCAACTCATCAATAAATTACAGTTTCACTATTATCAGTTGGATCTATATATAGGATTACAATTAAGTGAAATCCTATAAGGCCAATCCCTTATAAAGGACATTATCAAGTTTCTAATCACAAGTACAACCCATAAAGAAATCACTCAATAATTATTCAATAGCAAAAACATACACAACTCAAATCACAAAAACAGTAGACATAAGTCTACTATTAACAATACACAAAATCCACTGACTTAGAATCTAGCGATATTATATTTTTATTCCATAGGGTGCATATGTCTCTCAAGTATTTCACCTAACAAAATGATAATCCTTGTTAATATTCTTTTTATGGTTTGGTTGAAATAAATAAGTTGGTTTTTCTTATAATATATTATCTGTATAATACCTGTCTATTCGTATCTGTATCTATTTAACAAAAAAATATGTGAAACATGATGAAGGTTTATTGTGGTACAAGAGACTTCAAGTTTCCAACTAGATGACAAAAGTAGAATCTAGATCATAATACTAAACATTGTATTTTTATTCAAACAAATGGTGGACTTTCAATTTATAGGAAAAAATTAAATAGTAACAGAAGATCATTTATGGAGTAGCGTAGTAATTAAAATACGTGAGATTCTTATTCATTCTGCTATTGATTTCTAGACCATTCTCTTTCATTTTTATAGTTATATAACTTAATAATAACTTTGGAAAAAGAAATTAATATACAGAATTCAAATTATAACACAATATATATATATATATATATATATTGGCTGCATAAACATGCATGCTTGAGTTCGTGATTAGCTAATGAACATAAAGTTTTCCATTGAAAATATACATGCTAGAGAATTAATAGAATAAGAATTTTATAGTGATAAAATACCAATTATAAATTCCAGTATAGCAGAATTGTATAAAAAAAAATCAAGTTGTCTAAACCTTATAAAAAAGTAAGCAAATCTCATAGCTTCTAGAATCAGTAATTATAATAATTCATTTGGGGCATATATTATTTCAGCATGTTACATTATTATTTTGTAATGAACTAATTATTTACCCTATAAAAAGTTCAAGTAATGAGTGAGTGTAGATAATTTTGTCTTCGCTAAAATTTAGTTTTACAGCATAAAATGAGTTAAATAAATTACCTTATATGCCGCTTTAATAATTAACGTATAACGCAGTTGGGAAAGTCTTTGATATGGCTTTAGAGGTGGTTGTGAAGATTACTGACAATCTACAATTGTTGTGGTAAAAGAAAAAAAAAAAAATCGTTTGGTGATAAAATTCTTGACTATAGCCTATTTACGAAAAGTAATCTAACAGAATATGTACGCATGTTTGATTTCCTGGACGTCTCGGTTTGATTGAAGTGGGAATTTTGCCCTTTATATAAACCATTCTTAGGTGGTGTAAGTTGCTTCCCAAAGAAGAATTACAATGGCGGTATATGACAGAAAGAAAAAAAAAAAAAATCAGTCGGTGAAGTTTCTATAGCTTCCCACAAAAATTGATCTTAAGGATTTGAAATGATTTCTTCCCCAGAAACGTTACTACTTACGTGTCTACATTAAACCATCAGTACATTTAAAGAAGTTGAAAGTGACATGATAATTATCCTTTGTATTTTATAATTTGGATTGAATAATATTTTAACTTGATAATTATTATTATCATTATTATTTTAAATGTTACAATTCATGTATTCTAATTTCATATTTGCAAATGTCCCTTGATATATTTTGAAGATAGAAGAATATTATATTATATATCTAATTTCAATTATTTGATTTTATGGTATTTAATGTTTAACCCACTAAACTTTAATTTATGGGTACTATTCCTTGCAATTTACTTATTAAAAGAAATCTGTTTCACTCTAGATGCTTCTTCTAGCTTTTATTGTCATTAATATTCGATTCTCTTGAGAGAAAATTTTCTATAATCCTAGATTTTAGGGTAAAAGTTATAAATGTGATTTCATGATTTTTTTTTTAATTTAATAAAGAAATACTTGAAATATCATATTATATGGGAGCACTCCATCCTACCTTTATCAAATTCTTAATGTGATTATCTCAATTAGTGGGGTGTTACAATAAGTAATCAATTATGGTTGATTCCAGATCTAGCTTGACGATGATATTTTGCGGCATGCCATATTGTCTCACCACACTAGATGGATAGTATCTTGTGCATCCCATTATACTAACCAAAGGTACCATAGGGTATTCTTCCAAGAGAATGATTAAGTTCCAAAGAAGTTCATTATCTTCTTTATCGATTCATTCGATGAAAGACTACATGAGATCATAATTGGTATTAACAAGGGCCCCATTAGCCAAATCATACCCATAGTGTCTTGTGTGACTGGTGAACTGTACTATTGTCAAATGCATACTAGCTTTAAAGCTGCTCTGGCCTTTGGATTTAATTTGGTTCAGGCTTCTGATTGTTCAGCCAACAGGTAGGGATATAGGATTTGCTAGCTAAGTATTGAGCCATTAGTTCCACCACTCGGTAGTGAATGAACAGATCTCCATGTAGGAACAGGATGGTGGCAAAAGCAACAATAATGAAAAGCATTAGCTTTTTTGTCTTCCCAAACATTAGACTGCATATAAAAAATATTACGTTTCTTTCTGAAATTTTCAAGAGCCCCAAACTAATCCATCAGGGTAGAGAGTCTGATGCAATGCTCATTACAAGTCTTCATGGATTCAATTATTGGGCCTCTCTTTATACCCAAGAACTCTGAAATAATGCGGGTTGGGCCTTGACTAAGGTATGGAACATAGATTCTTTTAGAGGTAGGCAGGCTGCAGCAATCAGGTTTTTTTCTCTAGTTGGGCTCAAGATATGCTAACCTAGATAGAAAGCGGCCTCTTGTGGTTCCCATAAATGGGTCAAGGCTCAAGACATGGTGAAAGGAACATTGACCCTTAGTAGATGAAGATTGCCCAACCTATCTTTAATGAATGATTGTTGGAGGGATTGAAATTGACCATCCATCAGTCCACAAAGTCATAGGATCCTTAAAGGCTTCAACACGAGTTCTTTGATAAGGGGGGACCAAAGGCTGGTGTCAGCACTTGATCTTGAGGACAACATTTCCTGGTAAACCAATTTTAGAATACATAAAAAAATTCTAAGTCCTATGCATAAATATTTACATACAAAGAACTATATCATTATTTATAGGGAAATATATTCTCTTTCTCCTTTTTTTTCATAAAAAAACACAACCTCCTATGTTGTTAATTCACCATGAGAGTATAGTCATCATCCCATGAAAAATGAATGTAATATTTGGGTTCTAAAGGGTCTCCTAGCTCAGTAGATCAGATCAATACCAAACTGGAGTAGGAGGTCATTTCATGAACTAGAAGGTAAAAACCTAAGCCCCCGGATCTTACTTGTGACCTCCTTACTTAGAATCATAAGACAGCCTGGTTTGACCATATCTAGTACACACTTTTTCAAGTTTTTCCCCAAAAAGTATCAAGGACCCCTATTAGGGCTATTTACAAAGTTTTTTTTTTTTTTAACCTGCATCACTTATAGAAAAAATCAATACAACTATTTGCAATTTAATTATTATAGAAATAGTATACAAAAACAAGCATAAAAAGAACAAACTTTAAATCCATGAATTTTGAGTGGCTAGCTCTCTTAAAAATAGGCATTCCCAAGTAGAGTCCTCAAGCTATTGAGCTTGGATTTTTCATTTCTAGTTTTATTTCTTTTAATTCAATCCGTGTTAAATCGGAACCCATTTAATACGAACCCTCGACTTGGAATTAAAAAAAAATTTAAATTTTATGAAACTTTTAAGGAGTCACCACCCAATTGAAATCGGAAAAAAGAAAAAAAAACTATAAGTTATTAATTGGTTGGTTGATCTTAACTTAGCTACTAGTCTGGGAAGAAAATTGACTTAAAATCAAATTTAATAAACCAAATTTTTTTAGATTCGATGGCTATCCTATTAAAACCATATGGCTACTATCTTAATTCTTAATTTAAAGTTTATCCCTTTTTATGCTTAGAATTTTACTAGTATACAAATTATGATATTTACAATTTACTCTCATAGTTTACAAATCTAAATAATATTTACAATAAACAATGAATCAAATCAATATATACAAAAATAAATATTTTTTTCATTTTTTATGTTGCCCTGATGGTGTCTCCATATCTATTAATCAGGATTAGACAACACGTAATTCTTTTTTATAAAAAAAAAATTTAGTTTATTGGTTGCTTTTAGGTTTTGAACTATTTTAATTTAAGTTCATTAAATTTTCAATTTTTATAGAAAATGGGGTCTTCATGCATGACCTTACAAGCTATCAAGTTAATTTTTTTTATATATTTTAGAAAATAGGACTTTTGACGTATTAAAAAGATTTTTTAATTTATTTTATATATATTTATACATTCACGCTACTTAATATATATTACTATTATATATATACATATATTTTTAGATATTATTGCTTTCACAAAATTATATTCTCATTTTTTATTTATTTTGTGGCCTTTTATTATTGCACTTTTTTGACATTTAAATTAAAAAAAATGAAAAATAAAGCAAATAAAGAATTGGTGCACGGGTTGGATCTAAAGCAGTTCGGGTCGAACTTCGAATCGGAGTTAGGTTGGGTCTCGGATCTTCGAGTCACGCAGGAGCAAGTAATCGACAAAATTCAAAACTACAAATCTGGCGGTTAACGGACATTGGGAGTGATAACAACGTGTTCAGATATGTTCAAACGTGTGTTTCAAGAAGCTGGATTGTGGGTCGAGATGAAAATTTGAATTCGCTTCGCGTGAGAAAAACAGACTTTTTGCAAACTTTGGAAAAAAAAAATCAAGAGCTAAATCATAATTTTATAGTATTACATGTCTTCTTCAAGTCCCCTCCATCAATTTGATGAAAATCAGAGCAAAAATGGGTAAAAAACATGCTTGAAATGGCCATGTCGCTTGAGAAAAACTGGTCGTGCTCTTGAGGAAGACGATGCGCGGCACGTTCTTCATGCGCCAAGTGGAAAAAAATTATTTCATCTCCGCACAGAATCAAACGCCAGTCTCACCCATGTTTGTATGTGTGTTTTACCATAAGGTTCTTGGCCTGTGTCTCGGTTTTAATTTGCGTGGAAATTGTATTTAAGGATTCAAAAATAGGCCTAATAATATAGAGCAATTCACATGGACCATTTAATTGGGTTAAAAAAAAATTTATAATTAAAATTAGTATTTATCAAGCCTAAATTACCTTCTTTTTTCTATATTTTATTTCTATTATATATATGTATATTATTTTATTTTGTTATAATTTTTTGGCTTAATATAATTATTTTTTATTATAAATTAAGTCTTAAATGGGTAAAAATGGGGTCTACAAATGTAATTATGTAAATATCATAAAGTGTTTGAGAATTTTAGTTTTCCATGTTTAAGATAATTGTGAGGTCTCTTTACCACTTTTTAAATGTTTGTCCATAATTTATAACACTATGCAAGCAAGGTATGTCAAGTTACTATATAATTAATAATGATAATACTAGTTATAGGTAAAAAAATTTAGGATTCTTGGCAACTACACATTTCTAATTTCTTTAGAATCAGTAATTGTGTATATGTATCTGAGTTTAGATATTAGGATTGTAATGTGTAACATAAAATGTTGTAAGAGTTTTCAAGGATTAAAGAATTCATTATGAGTTTTTATATTGTTTCAGTATTTAATGTTATCGTTGAATTATCAGTGTATATTTTATTTATTAACTTATACACATGCACACACACACATATATATATATTATGACATTTAGTGCGTTTACCCATATAGATGTAAGGGAATTAAATTTCTGAGACTAAAAGCGTGTATATACATATGAGTATATTTATTGATGGATTGTTTCACTTTACCACTTTAATAGTCTTAAAATATATGGAAGACTAGGTAAATGATTTGTCAAAAAGGGAATAAAATAAGGTCAGTCGATCTATCCTTCTTTAGAATGTTAATAATGAGGTGGTAAAGGCATCATAATAGGGAGGGTAAAATTTATTAGTCATATATGTATTTCTTTTGAAAGGTTAAGTATTGAAAAGTCAGATACAATCTTTCTTTCCTTGGTGAATGCAACTGCCACATTCTAGAAAATAAATCTATATAGTTATGTCTTACATACATATTTGTTTAATAATGTACGTGAGTTTAGGGTCCCCTAGGAATCACGACTTTTGTATGAGAAGTTTAGATACATTTAGGATTTTGGATAATTTATAAATAATTATGTTAGAGTCTATATGTATAGTTGACTTCAAGTAATTTATCTCTAAGTTTATAGATGTTTTTCTGACATAGGATTTTGAATAAATCTAGATTTCGAAATCAATTATAAATAAATAGGTTGGAGATTATATATATTATATTCGATGGATTCATATTATATTTAATATTCCAGATACAAAATATATATATATATAGTATGTATATATTCTACTTTTCTCTCTTTTTACTAAATCATAGTTAGGTTAGTTACATAAATTTGCTTATAAGTCGGAAAAATCTAGAAGGCACTTGTCGTCTTCTAATGCAATGGAGTTTTTAAAATACATTTTAAAAGTTATCTATATTTGTTTATTATACTTAACACCAACCTTTGGATTATAAATTACCATTGAGTACATTATTGGTTTTCTATGATACTCAAAATTTTACGATTTTAGATCCAACATATTGGCTGTTTTTTTCCTCTAAAATTACTTTTACATACTGAGGTTAAAGTTTAGTTGTATTTTATTATTTATAGCTTGTGAAAAATTGGGAGTGAATTTCCGACATCTCATTAATTTAATTATTTTTTTAACTCGTAATCCATTTTAGCAACTACCAAAAATCATGTGGAAATACAATTTGGGGAATTACAGACTCAATGAGTTAGAAAGCTTACATGGGATTTAATTGAGTTTAAACATATATTGTGTGTTTTATCAAATTTATATCAAGGTTGGGCTCCAATATACATTTGATTAAAAAAATATATAATATTTTCCAAATGATCAACCTAAATTGATTTACCTGATCAGTCAATTTTGAGTATACTAATTTGCTTGATGGAGTTCAAATTGGGCCAAGGTTTTAAATTTTAAAATAGAGCTAGACTTTAAATACTAGTCCACTTAATTTGGTTGGTTGTACCTCTAATATAGAACATTAAGAAAAATATACGATTGAAGGAATTAAAAAAAAAAAAGTATTATAAAAATAAAGGAGTATTACGGCAAAGCAAGATGTTGGCAACCATTAAAAATTTTAATGTATAAATATTTTAATAAAAACTATGCATTATGGCAACCATTAAAAAAAAAAAATTGTTTGTCCACCACTCGCTAGACATGTGGTATGTTTGTATCATTAATTTTTTTTTCCCTCTATTTGGGAGTATAGAGAATAAGAGTATTATCAATGTAAGATAATGATAGATATTAAAAGCTGAAAATCATAAAATAAATGAAAACTTATCAAAAACTACTTATGAGTGCTCAAGATTTGATTTTGGATTTAATCATTTCCACATTCTATACCCCTCAATGCCACCGATAATCCTTTTTTCTTTTTTATCAGTGAAGCTCTTAAAGGAACTACAAATATAAGCAAATTCTTTAAGTAAATGTAATAATAGAATAAATCATAGGACATATATTTAGTATGGTTAAATAGGTCAGAGGTCAGCTCATGGATGCTGCTGTCAGGACTTTAACTTCTTAAGCTACGTATTGACTCCATTACTCTAAATATTTCTACCTTATCCGAAACTGGATCAGGAAAAAAGAAAACTCTTACTGAAGTACGACGTCTTCAGTATTTCAAGAACACGAAAAAAAAAAAGCTCTTACGGTGAAATATGATGCTTGGGAGTTCATTATTTAGGCAATAATATTTATGAAAGGACCACATAATTGATAACATTTGCATGATGGAACTTTATATTTTGGAAACAAATAGCAAAATAAAAGATGCTAACAGCCCCTTAATTTAACTGCATCATGAGATAATCATTAGATATGAAAACTTTTTATCTCAAAGCATGTCATGGTGTATGATATGATCTATGTCATGTAAAATGAAATGAGTGACAATACAATACTATACCAACAACAACATGAAACTTCACCACTCACAAGCGTATGGAAGTCCATTAATTGTTCAAGGGCAAACCTTGAAATATAATTATAATATAAATATTCAATGAAAAATTACAAAAACAAAAAAAATTCATCACAATCTTTTAACATTTCCACATATAAATTTCACACCTATCATGTTTGTCCACTTTCTAGAGGTGTAAAAACAAGATTTTCTAAGTGAACTTGTTGCTGTAGCTTTTGTTTAATGACAAAATATGTCTATCATGCATTGATATGAAAACCATGATGTGGTTGATTCAAGACATGTTTTTCCCTATGCATATCCACTAAAACAACACAAACCACAGCTGTCAAATCAATACTTAATCAATCATTTTTAGGTGGTAAGGAAGATACAAAGCCACATCAAGAAACTTAAAATAAAAAAAGTAATCCAAAAGGAAAGAAAAGAGCAAAAAGCATATGAGAATTTTACAGTGAAGCAATGATGGAAGGATAACAATAGATTTTGTTCTTTCTCAAAGTCCATAAATAAAATGAAAAAAACACTCAAATGAGTTGCAATTCCTCCAGCTTTGCCATAGTAGTGCTTACAACTTGCTCACTTCTTAACGGCGATAATGCCTATAAATGACAACATTAAAAATGTCATTAATACACTGATAAAAAGATATCATGTGGCACATAAATAATAGCAAAAATAAGCTTAACCAAATATCAAACTGGTATGATGAGAGGTTCACACTATGGGCATGAAATACACCATCTATTGGAAGTTTCCAATAATAATGATATGTCAACTAAAGGGATAGTTCCTATATTATAAACACCATTTCTCTATGTTACTGTATCTAATTGATGAGTTATAATTGAAGGAGGAACATCTCAAAAGTACAAATTGTTTAGTGTTTAGAGAAAATAGAAAATTTTCTTATTTTATAATCGCCATAATATTATTGGATGAATATTACAATCTATTGGGTGATCTCTTTAGTAATTGTTCTTGTCTTGTTGGATATACTTCAATATAAAATATAACAGCTCTCATTTCTTCTTATGTTATGATATTATTGACATGTTGTACTTTCCCTTGAGTTTGTCAAAGGTAGCTCAATGTCTACTTGCAACAATATGTTTAGACATATTTGGATGTGAGTGGCAGTTTTTTATTTCAAAAAAAAAAAAGACTTTATCGAAAATAATATCTTATATGGGGCACCAATTCTTCATAGGATGGTCTATTGATTCATATCTCAAAAGAAATATCTTGCTATCATCTTCTTGCTCCAACTTTCTGTAGATTATATCCATTGGCGCCAATGATACTCATATAAAGAACTTATATTGAAATGTCTTGACTATTTTTCTTGCTCAATGCATGTCCATCTATTTCAATGGGATAAAAGGGAGAAAGTTATCACTATAAACACTCTCAAGAATGTTATTCATGGATGCATATGATCTTGCAAAAACTAGAGATTACAATGGTAGCAACTAATTTAAGCATCCAATGCAATGTTCTAATTACATGGGGATGCTCAACCAATTGATTATTAGCGTAGAATTGTATATCACCAAAAAAAAAAAAAAATTAGGAATCCAATTGACATATAAAGTTTATAGGATTTAAGCAATTGAGGAATTTTAATAACAAGCTACTTCGAGATACTTAGGTAATAAAATGCTGCAGGGTAAAAACATTTTAGAATCATATAAAGCTAGTTCATATGCATGTGTCACCAAAATGTAAAAAATATTGCTCGATAATCTCCATCCATGAAGTATTAGGTAACCATACCAAGCACTAACAGACTTAAACTAAAATGTGGTTGTAAGAGAGCCTCTTAAGTGAAAGAATGTGATAATTTAACTGAAGATGTGATATGACAATACTTCAAAATAGCACACCAAAGCAATTTTAGTTCAGTATGCAACAATTTTTTTACCATTTACACAAGTAATCTTAACAGTTGACACCAAATTGAATATTTCCGTTTGAGATGGTGGAATGATGCTATCAAGAGATCATAACAAAGTGAAATCAGTATCATTATAAGCCATCTTGAAGAAAAGAAAACAAACCTTGTAAAACCCACATCAAATGCTTTGAAAGAACACGAGTTCTGGACCTGGGATGCAGAAGACATTAGGTTCTTGGATGACCCTAAAGGAAATATTTTAAAGGAGGTATGCAAAGGAAAAATATTTACATAAGATTTAGCAACATGTAACTTAAAAAGTAAAATTAACTTGGACCTAAGTGTTAAGTTCATCATTATTGGTGGGGGAAAGAAAACAAATAAAAGTAGAAAAATGATCCAAGCAAAATTTAGAATAGATATGGTATCTAGTGCTAATGCAACATGTATGGATGGAAGCATAGATGAATATTATGTGATGAAACTACAATGTAGATGTAGAGTTGTTGGCTAGTGACATTGTACCTTTAAATAGGTTTAACGTCACAGTGTTTGCAAACTGTTGTTGGAGATATCTAATTTCTCACAATTGCTGATACGAAATTGTCCCCCCATAGTTTTAGAGTTTGGTATATCTGGAATTCTCTCTAGAGAAGCACAATCCTCAATGTGGAAATCATTTAATGATTCCAACCTACCAAAGATCTCAACCAAATTGGGACAAGATCGTACTTTTAACTCCTTCAACTTCTTGAGATTAGATAAATCTGGAAGCCTCCGAAGGCTTTTGCAATCCCATATCTCTAATGTTGTTACATTCTCTAATTGTTCAAACCCATCAATTTCAAAAAGATCAACTTCTCTTATACGCAACACTTGCAATGCTTCACAGCTGCAAATTTCCTTAAGTTCGAGTATAGGAGTTTCCATAATCCTTAGAGAACTTAATTTTCTCAAATTAGAGAGATTCAGTATTGTCAATGACTTGCAATGACAAATCTGTAAACTTGTCAAGCCTGAAGGTAGCTTTGGGATGCTTTGTAATCGATCACAATATGTAATATTTAAAATTGTAATATGACACAACGCACCTAAATCAACATGCAAGTTAATGATGTGTCCCAAGCTCAACGTCAATCTCTCTAGATTAGTTAACCTTCCAATCCACCATGAGGTGGGATTGTTTGCTTCCAATGGATAATCTCCACCATATGGGGTATGTAACGCCTAATCCTTTAAAGTGGTCAAGCATGAGAGACCTGGGATCCTTGGCATCTCATCATACATTGCTTCTAATGAAATTGAAGATTGGGGTAGCTTTGGCATATCATGCGAAAATTCACCATGCGGTGCTTCAACAGTGATAAGATTTTCTAGCTTTCCAATTATAGTTGGCAATTCTCTTAACAGAGTCCCTGCAACTCTCAGCACCTTCAAATTCTTCAAGTTACCAATCTTACGAGGAAGCTCAATGATTCCAGAGAAAGTTAAATCTAGATCAATTAGAGATTCTAAATCTGTAATTGACTCTGGAAGCATATTTATACCTTCACAATGTCTTGAAGACAAGTTTTGAAGATTCACCATAATTCCGATTGAGTCAGGCGATACACTAATGCATGAGAAGTCCATTCGAAACCCTGTTATATTAGCTGCAGAATCTAAGGACCTAACCATCTCCAAACAATGGCAATTGTAGGATTCAAAAACCTTTAGCTTTGTCATAAGTAGCCAGTCAGGAATTTCTACTATATTAGTCCCACTAATAATAAGTTCCTCTAAAGATTCTATACAACTAAGCTTTTTTGGTAGCTTCTGTAGTTTTTTACAGTATCTTAAGTTTATGACAACCAAATGCTTTAGCATATTGATAGACTCATCAATCTCCTCCAACTCATAACACCTTTCAAGGATTAGTTGCTCTAAATGTGGGTGAGATGAGAAATCGGGAGTTCTAACGAGTCTACCACATCCTGTCAAATTCAAAACCTTCAAATTTTTAGCCATCTGTATAATTAAAACAAACAAAATCCATATTAGAACAATATCATAGAAATGAACATATAGTAATATATACTAGAATATGGAGAATCTAATATACCTTAACACGCCTCCAACCACTCCAGCTTCTTTCGATATCACTATGTGAGAGATCTAATATCACCAAGTCCTCAAGAGAAAAGTTGCTTACATTAAGCATAAGGGGAAACTGATGCCATGAAAGCCATCTGAGTTGTGATAAAACAGGTGGACTTTTTTTTGTAATCCACTTTTCCTTAAATTTTCTAGACTGTGGGCATTTATATTGATGATAAGATGATTTAACCTGAAGGAGCTTTAAATTTGGTAGGCTTGCAAAATTTTCATCTGAGATGGAGTATTCCATTTTCCCATAAAAGTCAAGGATTTCTTGACCATAAAAATCAAGGCTGATTCCTTGAACATTTTCACTTCCCTATGAAAGTAGATTCCAGTGTTAATAAATTATATATCATGCTTTAAATATAAAACGAATAGATAAATTATATATATATATATAATTTATATAAAAAAAAAATCGCCATATACTATTACAAGAGATAATGGTTAGTGTGTGTTTTATTAAATAATCATTCTTTATATTATTACATTACATTTGAACAACATAATTGTTATCTAATATATATCAAGAAAAGGGGGGGGAAAAGAAAAATATCTAACAAACATATGACACAACCATTACTCGTACTAATACATGTGACATATTAAATAAAATATCAGTAGTGTTTTATTAAAAACTATAAAGATATTCAACAACTATATTATATAATACTGTCTACCCTATAATGTAAATTTTGTTATCAACGTATGCCTACTATTCTATTTGTATCCTTGAAAATTTATTTATACTATTAGAGTTCTCAATGTTTCTGAAGTTCTATATTGATAAGCTTTAGTCATGTCCGTCAAAAAGTTTATTTGCCACTAGCACATGTCAATTTCTAATGGGCCGACAATGATTAATTTAATAAAATAAAGTTATTAGGTATACTTCATTAAATGATATGTAAAAAATTAAAAGATAATAAACCTTGAAAAAATAATTGTAAAGCTACTGTATCTCTGTAATGTGATCTACTTCCCCGAGCCTGTCACTCTTCTTGCATACAAGCAAACTCAAATTCAATATTTAATATCAATTAGCATCAATATTTGACTTTCGTTCATTTGGAGGAGATGGGTTTGCAACTTTGAGAAATTGTGGATTTTCAAAATTTTTAAGTTTTTCTTCTCTTTTTTTTTCAGCTATTCAAGAGTAATGAATATTATAAGCTGTAAAAACTTCTGATTTGGTCCCTACGTTTCCAGTTTTGAAGAGTTCCGAAAACAAATTGAAATTTCTATAGAACTCCAACCCAAAAATTAAATGCTCTTTACGCAAATATTTGGATTGTGGATTGAAGCATCCGCGTGTCCAAACGAACTAACATGAAACTTATCAGATGCATCCGTTGAAGTTGAAGATAATAAATAAATTGAGGAAAATGTTGATGGATAATGAAAAGGTTACCATTTTTCTGTTGAAGATTTTTGTCGCTTCCTCTTTATTCCATAGTCTACTTCGTATTTCAGGTCTCCAATCTTCTTGTTCAACAATCTGTCTACCAAGATCCCTCAATAGGTCATGCATCCATAATGAATCGTTGCCTAATATTTTAATTAAGCACATTTGCTGAAGGACTTCAATTGCTTCTTCTAGAAATTTTGACTCATCCCAAAAGTAAAGTACAAAGCTCTTATTCTCTCCAATGAAAAAGCAAGCTATATCAAGAAATATATGCTTTTGTTGTTCATCGAGTGCTTCGAAACTAATCATCAACTTCGTACTAATTTTTTTGTGGGAAACTTTTTCCAATTTATTTATTGTGACATCCCACACTTCTTTGCTTTCACCACAAAGCAGAGAACCAAAAACCTCAAGAGCCAAAGGAAGTCCCCCCCCTCTTTACTATTTTTTCAGAAAGAGTAGCATATTCGACTGGGGGTTTGTCTTGTCCAAAGGCATGATGGCTAAAAAGTCGAAGAGCTTGGTCATAATCTAGACCACTTAGTTCATAGTACAGGTCCACGTTGATCCAATCAAGGATCCTCCTGTTTCTAGTGGTGATGATGATTTTAGTTCCCGAACCAAACCAATTACGCTGTCCTATAAGAACTCGTAATTGGGTAATTTCATCCACATCATCCAAAACAAGAAGGACCTTTTTTGTAGAAAATCTTTCACTAATTATTTCAATTCCTTCATCAATAGTAGAGATATTTGTTGATCCCTTATTCAAAATGTCTGAGGTCAACTTCTTTTGCAGAAACTCCATACCATTAGATCGAGCAGTTTCTCTTGTATTAGCAAGAAAGCAATGGTTTTCAAAACCAGGCAATAGGTGATTGTAAACAACTTTTCCAAGAGTCGTTTTTCCTAAACCACCCATCCCATAAATTCCCATAATACATACACCATTTATTTCAGCTGTTAACATATTTAAAACTTCTTGAACATGATGATCCATTCCAACTAAACAATCAGTTACCGCCAGAAAAGCTTTCTTTAATTCATGCAAAGCTACATTGGTTACTTCTTTTACCAGCTCTCCCTCTTTTCTGAAAAGTACATGCAACATGATGAGGATAAGGTCATCATTTTTAGTAATTACACAAGAATGGTCAATGGCAACTTAATTTTAAATTCTACCAATAATTTGAAAGAGGGGGGCGGGCAACAATTTACCTGTTTTGAATATTTCAAAGCCAGAAGGATTCAATAAAAGCACAAGATATCACATAAATTCATTAATTTAGGAATGAGAAATTAACACTTGTACTTGGCACTCCATGCCAAAGTTCTTACAAGAGACATCATACCTATCAAACATGCCCTATAGCATTACGTGGCATTAATAAACATAAAGACGTTTTCGTTTTGTAATAAAATTAGTATCAAAAGGAAAGGGAACATGTACCAATTAATAAGTAATTCAGCTTCCAACTTCAGTGCTAACAAAGCAAGGGAAAAATATAAATAAATTAAAAAACTTCTTTCCAACGTCTCCCTAATAACGCTAGCAATTTAGATATTGTTTAAACTACATAACAGTAAAAGAAATTTTCATCATATATATCATGAAAGAAAAGAAGTTACCTGTGAGCACCACTCTGGATGTCCCAACCTTCTATTTCTCCAATCTCTCTCAAAGCTCTTTTCCATTTGGCAATGGTCTCCTCATCATAACATTTCTCATGTAATTCAAAAGCCTCTTGGTAGCTTCCAGTTTGGTTGCGGACCTCGGAAGGAGTAACATTATAAAAAATAGGCATCACTTTCAATCCAGTGGTTCTCTTACACTCGACAATCTCTGCTAGCTCCCTAAGACACCATTTACTTGTAGCATAGCCTTTTGAGAAGATGGGTATAGCAATTTTAGACTGACTTATCCCTTAAGAAGTTCCGGTCCAATCTGTTCTCCTATCCTAAATTCTTCATCATCTCTATACACTCTAATTCCCGCATCAATGAGTCTAATGTAGAGGTGATCGGTAAAGCCATCGCGGGTATCAGGACCCCTAAAACTTAAAAATACTTCGTAATCTAACCCCGATGGAGAAATATCCGACGTCCCCTCATCGGATTCTATGGGATTTTTTGAACCCATTCGCAATAAGAAGCTAAGAAGGGAAGACGAAAACAACAACTTTATGAAAGACCAGTCTAGATCTATAATGTGATGTGGTAGAAAAGCTACCCGTTAAGTGGTAGCTCGTTAGATCTATTCCCTTTATGTAGTTAAGCGGATACTTCAGGAGGGTATTTCCGAGATATTTCAATTTCTTTGACAATGCCGTGTTTACTGTTTAGTGTGTAGAAAAAGGGGAGGCTTTCTATTGCGTTTCCTTCACGCGTCCTTTTATTTTGGATTGGAAATGCTGTCTTTTTACTTTGTATTTTTCTTCTTTTCATTGGAGCTATTATGCTCACGCGTGTCATCTTTACTTTAATTATAGTTTGTCTAGACCGTGTTTGGTAGGCATTGGCTTTTGGTACTTGATAAGTAGAGGCTTTTCATTGGATGGTGCCTTTTCTATTGCATTTATTTGGGTGTTTATTTTCTATTTTTATATATTTTAATTATTGAAGTCAATTCATGTGAGTTACCTCGCAGCTTCTAAGAAAAGAGTGGTCTCCCATGCCGTGTATTCCCTTTATGTAGTTAAGCGGATACTTCAGGAGGGTATTTCCGATATTTCAATTTCTTTGACCATGCCGTGTTTACTGTTTAGTGGCTGGAAAAAGAAAAGGCCTTCTATTGGATGTTGCAGTTTCTATTGGGTTTTCCTGCACACGTTCTTTTACTGGAAATGCTGCCTTTTTCTTTTTCCTTTTTCTTCTTTTACTTTGTATTTTTTTTTTTTTTTCATCTGAGCCATTACACGCACGCGTGTCATCTTTACTTTAAAAAAAATTCAATAGATAATACATACAACATATAATTATTAATTATACCTTGATACAACATCTGAACTAGTACATTTAAGACCTCTTTTCTTAAGTTTTTTTTTAATTAAATTTCTTCATTTTACGGTTTCTAAATAACTTTTATTACATTAAATATTGTTTATTTATTTTTTATTGGTTTATTTCAATATTTTTCAAAAATTTATAAAAAGGAAGCAACATTTTGGGCTCATTTGCAAAATGTATCATCAGGTTCTTATATTATAATGGTAAACATAAAAATATTAGCATAGAAAATTCTATTAAAAACTTCCATTATATATTTTGACCTATATAAAAAAATTATTCCACAAGAAGTAATTTTTAAAATACGCCTCTTCTATGGTTCCCTTGATAATTGATATGGCCTATGGTGCATTCACCGTCGACGTTCTAAACGTATCAAATTTAGGTTCCATGCTATGAAATTTATATTTCAATGCACAGAAAAAGTCCATTGAAATGGGAAATGCTTTTTTTTTTTTTAATTACAATGCACTTCTTATTCGATACGTATTTTGTATCAACATTAAAAATTAATTGTCTTGCCCCAGTAGGGTTATGGGATATTCCGTTTGACCAGGTAAAATACTGAAATATCATGTGCAAAGATTATCTTAAAATATTGATTTATTACGGTAATTTGCTAATCAATTTTAGATTTTAAAATCGTTTAATAAGATTTTAAAAATATTTGATACTGTAGCAAAATGTAAATATTACAAAAGTTTAACTGAAAAGGCTATTCCTATGTAACCAATACATGTTTAAGTATGTGATATAATAGTATCTCCAAAAAGTATCTCAAAGGAAAAATATCTAAAGTATCAAAACGATTTGCTAAATACTAGTAAAATCCATGGCTCAACAAAAGGTCTGCCAAGCCAAAATAAGTCCCTACGAATATCAAAGACTATACTTTGTAACTCAAGACACTAAACTCATGAAAAAACTCCTCGAGATCTGGCATGCAACCCTGATAGTCGTAACATTCATTATCTGATCCATCTAGGTTTGAAAAAAAAAAAAAAAGAAACAAATTGAAGCCTAGTTTGACAACACAAATACACACAAGATGATCACATGGATATAATCACGTTGGACCTCATTATAAAGGATCCCACACCAGCCGAGAAAATTGGATGGGCAGTGGGAGGGTGATTCTATATAAAATTGCTAGGGGGTCAATAGAATCGAAACGTAAAATCGAAACATAGAAACGTAAGTTTCTACAACCTTTGCAAAATAAATTTGAAAAATTATAAAAATGCTTATAGAAGATGTAGAAAACATAAAACATATAATGGATGTAAAAAAAAAAAGAAATTAAGTTTTTTTTCATAATAACTCTTGATTTATGATATAATGTATATAAAAATAAGTGAATAGAGTCAAAATTAATTTATTTTCTATTGTGTTTTGTTTGAAATAAGTGATAAATTAAAGGAGAATCAAATTTTTTAACTTATTAAAAATGCTTAATTATATAAATGAAATGAATAACTTTTCTTGTAAAAATGTAGAATAGGGGTTTTTAGGGGAAGGAGGGAAAATGATAGAAAAAGTGTGTAGAAACCAAGTAGAAACGACAACAAGAAAGATACATTGTTATAATTCCTAATAGTTTATGATCTTGTAAACATACAGTTGTATTTTTTATATTTTAGCTCATTTGACTCAAATAGGTAGAATCGATAAATTCGGTTAAAATCGTAAAATTCTACCAAAATTACATGTAGAATCGGTTGAAATCGTAAGATTCTACTAAAAAAATATTCTACTCACAAGTCAATTCGGAAGGCCCTCTTAAAATCGTAAACTCGTAGAATCGTATGGGTAAAATCGTGATTTTGACAACTATGTTTGTAATTCATTATTCAGGCTAGGAAAGGGACCTAATCATAGTGCGTGATTAGACTTTGTAATTTGGAAAGAAATGGCACAACTAAAGGATGTTAGTAGCCTCTTAATATAAGGTCATCAGATGATAATTATTAGGCGCAATGTTTTTCCACAAAGAATGTGCTAATGTATGAAATAATATGATGTTTGAAGTCCAAGTAGCAACAAGGAAATTCATTAGCATATAATAACTCTTTTATCTCTCTCATTTCTATGACCAACCCAGAGTCCCTGTGCCATGGCTCACGTCCGGAATAAGGGTTTCTTTCCTGATTTTCTTTAGCAAGGTTGTATTTTTCCTTGATGAGTTTAACTTTGGTTCAAGGGTGACCATATTCATTGAAAGCAAGAAAATTTCACAAGAACAATCACTAATATAAACAACATAAAATTTATATAGTTTGTCCACGTTTCGATTGATCTATATACATGAATATTTTAATATAGGCCTGATGCTTTACCTTATGTATATCTACTAAAATATTATGAATCATAATTATTCCAAAAAAAAAAATTATTGTATATCACTACTTATGTATCGTATTTTGAGAATCAATTTAGAATGAAAATTTATTGTCCATATATATATATATATAATATATATAAATGAAACAAGTACATAAATGATATTCATTGTTTTTTATGCTTAAACATCATTCACTATATTGGCTAATTAAATAAAGTTTAATACGAGTCACTCGCATCTATTGGTTCATTGTACTAGAATTAAATACATTCAACATATGATGATGAAGTGAACAACTATATCAATAACATGGAAAACATTCTTTAAATCATTACCCAATAATAGATTAGTATTTCACTAACTTGTGCTAGTTATGTTTGTAATTTTAGGGAATTATTAGTTACTTGCAACAATATGTTTAGACTCATCTAGATTTGCTTACATCTTCAATTTTAGAAAACTTTATTAACACAAGACTACATAGACATCAATGCTTCATAAAGAGACCTATTGATCCATAGCTTTAAAAGAAATGGCTCGCAATCATGTTAGTTATCTAACTTTCAATTGTTCATGTCTGCCAATGATAAGGATGCTCAGCCAGGGATCACATAACACGCTAAAACGATCACTACTGTTTTCGTTTCACATTGCATGTCCAACAACTACTGCAGTGGGGCTAAAGGGAGAAAGACATCACCCTATTAAAGGAAAACCCCTAATATTACTCTACATCAATGGATATTGTCTACCGCAATTTTGTAATTTGATGGGATCAATGGATCAATAGTCCCAGTAGGATTGGTGTAACTCAAGAGTCTCAAGAACAAAGCTCATAGATATATAGTAACAAATGGCAGATGTGTAATAAATCGAACAAATGGTGTTACTTTAAAACCTACCACCTATTACTTTAATTTGACGGTTTTTCTCCTTTTCTTTTCTTTTTAATTTTTATCGCAAAGGTTCTTACATTTTTAATAATTCACGATGTTATTATTTGGCAATTCATGCTATCCATAAGGTTAATCAAGTAAAAGATTACATTAGCTATACTGATATCATGAAAATCTAAAGATTCATTTCATCTTCTTTTTTTTTTTTTTTACAGGTTAATCCTTATAATGGTAATAAAAATAAATAAATAAATATGGAGAACTAAATCTAATCTAATTCCGACAATTAGGTATTATAGGTTGAGCTTAAGAATCCGCAAATCTAAAGATCACTACATAAACCAAATCCAATTAAATACAAGGAATTATAGATTAATATTCTTTCCTATAAATTACTTCAAAAGTACATAAATTTTTAGCAAGGTGTGCTTGGGATAATGTTGATCTATAGCTAAAAATCTATTTAGCTTTTACATGCCCTATAATTATAGATCCATTTGGTTAGCTTTTTTTGGCAAATACAAATATTTTTTTTCAAACTTTTTTCCTAACAAATTGTTTATTAAGAAATAGATATAGATAAAAAAAAAATTGACAATTCTCATAAAAAGATCAAATAGAACAAATATTGCTAAATTATAAATACAAATCGGACATATTTATACATATCATTTCGATACAGATACATATATAAGTAAAATACAGATCATTCAAACAGACTAAAGTAGATTTATATGAAAAAAGTTAAAGAGGTTACATAAAAAATGACTCACATTCCTACATATAAAGAGTAAATTATATATAAAAATATCAAAATTTCAAAATAAATTCATTTAAGGTTTTAATGTTTTAAAAGAAACTAAGAAAAAGATTATACAAGTATACATTATTTCATTTATTTTACGAAACGTTGATTTCTATTTTTAATCACTTTAAATATTAATTCTTTAAATCAACAATTTGATCGAACAATTGTTTCAATGGCACTATCTTGTTCCTCCAAACTTTGCAGAACGTAGTACATCTCCCTTCTCGAGTGTATTGGATTATTTGCCAAACGGAAATCGTAAGAAACATATTTTATTTTTGGTTCTTTTTCGTTTTACTCTCCCCGTTACCTCACCTCACGTGGGAATAATACATTTCCTTTATTTACCTCCTCTTAATTTTCATATCTCCATAATTCATAATTGGAATAATTAAAAAAATATTATTATAATGACATTGTAATATATTTAAAAAATTTTAGTAATTAACCATTAGTTTGTAAATTTTAAAGATTTATGATAAGAAAAATTGTGAGAATTCAAAAATCTACTCTATGCCTGCTTGACTAGTATGAGCAAATAAAACCAGCAACATCTCAAACCCTAATCCTTATTCGAACCAAGATGATGCCTTCAGTCATCCCAAAGCCTTCAGTCATCCCAAACCTAGATGGAGCCCTCAATTATCATAAGCCATATCACAATCAAGTGAACTAACACGATTTTTAATTATAACATTCTTGCAATTTTTGGATTTGAGGAATGGGGAATTAATACTCAAATTTAGGTGTTGTTGGTGTCTTAGTTTGCCAATAAAGTATCTTAGATATTGATATTGGATTAGATGGGTTTGCAAAATAATAAAGAGTCAATGAGCACTAGGAGGTTATCCATGCGATCACTCCAATAGTTAAGTTGCTTGAGTATTCAATAAAGAGTAAATAAAATAACAAAGTAAGGGCTATAAGCATACAAACCTCACTTGTTTCGATGTCCTCAAGGAATATATGTATATGACATTGAGAGGTTGGTTGTTACTTGTAACAGTTACCAAATCAAAGAGATAGTGGAGGATTGTGATCATTCGTATTAGGTAGTGGTCAAAGAGCTACTTACCCATGTTATTAGGTCATGGAGAGACTGGCCAGTTGGTTGTGAGGGTGAGAGCCATTGGTCTAGCGGATAGAAAACATTACTAATTCGATTAATTGTATTTGAGTAATGCAAAGTAAGCTATTGGCGACCAAAGGTATAATGAAAGGTCAACTAAGGGCGCAAATGAATCAAACTAGTTCGCAAACTATTTGATCTTGACTCGATGTTTACTCGAGTCCGATTCAATAATAATTGAGTTAAGCTCAACTCAATAAAGCTCAAACTTGAACTATTCGAGTAATTTATTGAGTCAAACTCAAGCGGCATATGTTTAGCTCAATTATCTCGTGAACCTACTTAAGTTTTATCAAGCTCAAGTTGAGTATAAATATTAATCGAATTTAAATCAGGTTCGAAAATGAATATTGTTTAAATTAGAACCAATAATATTTTTAATATATTAAGCTTAAACGAGCTTAACTGTGTTGAGCTCAAGCTTATATAATGTTATCTCAAGTCAGATTTGAGCTTAAAATCTTAAACTCGATCGAGCTCATGTTGAGGTTAAGCTTTGAAATTTTAAGTGAAGATCAAGTTTAAGCTCAACACCGCTGTGTTGATTCAACTCATTTGCAACCCTAGGGTTGACATGAGTATGGTCTGTTTGGAATCTTAGCTGGATTGAGCCGAGCTTGAGAAACTCTTTGTCTAAACCATTCCATCAATAGGCGTGATCAATTTTAGTTAGGATTTATCATTGATTAGGAGTCAAATGAAGGTACACCCAAAACTTATAGTCTATTAAATAATAAATTTATTTGTTTATATATTTTTATAAATTTAAATTTTTAAATCAGTTAAGTGTTAACTCAAATATATCAACCAATTTGACTTGCCTTGGTGTTTGAGCAAGGATGCGGGCAAAACACAGGCAGGACGGAGAGGAAAATTCGCCAAGGGGCTTTAAGCAAACAAACGAGGTTCATATGCATTAAGTTGACATGTCGGGACACTTAACTTTTGCATAAATGAAGCAACACTCGAGATAGCAAAGTGAAAAAAGGACAAATGATGTTTAGGAAAATGAAAAAAAGACATGAATATTCAGACATGTTTTATTGTAATTCAGCCTGTAGAGGAAAAAACCTCCGGTGAAAATTTAGGATTTGGCACGATCTAGGTCGTAAATAATCTAAGTCATGAAGGGATAGTGCAACTAAATGTTTAATAAAAATTAGAAAGTCTACTTACCTTTCCAGTGGGGATGGGGTCCATCTATGTGGTGCTCCAAAGTCGAATGTAGCCAAGCAACTAATTCGAAAATAAGACATTACCTGTATGAATTCGTACAATAAGACAAAGTTTTCCATTCTTTCTTATAATTTTTACCTTTACCTTTAGTGTGAGATAAAGTTAAAAATTTATGGAAGTTTCTGCTAATTTTCCTTTATCTCGCATCTTTTTATTATCCACTCAAGTAGATGTCTTCATATAAAAATATATTAAAAAAAAATTAAATATCAAAATACATATATATATATATATCTATATTTCCTCTCTTATAATTAAATATCCGATAAATCGTTATAAAATTGGACTTATTTATCCCTTATTTCATTTATTATTTTCAGAAATTTTAATTGAAACTTACTTTTGCAATAGATATAATATATTGGTCTCTTTGAGTATGGTCTATATTAGGCTGAGAAGAAAGAAGTAAGTATGTAACTTTATTAGTAAAATTGTAAGGGTTGACTCCTAATTTTATATCAGTAAAATCTTATGCCCATCGTCTCTCGTATTCTTCCCATATTGTTCTTGTACTTTCTCTTAAAAATTTTTCTAGGTAATTATACTGAAGTTTATCTCTACAAATGAAGCAGTTTATGGCTATGTTTTCATGTCCTTCTTGTCTTATATAGTCTTCTAGTCCTTCTAATTGGTGTCTTATCCTATTTTTTAATTCCCTTAAATGTGGATGAACTTTCGCATCCTAATTTTCACACCCGGAATACCAAATAAGCCCTTAATACAAAGCTAAGTGGGAAACAAATGCTATATATGCATGTTTTTATGCCAAAAAAAAAAAAAAGATTTAATGGGTGTGTAAATCTAATTTTACTAAGCTATGCCTTGGAAAAACCTAAAATGTAATTTCTCGCACAACGAAAGGAAAATTCCTTTTGTGAAGTCCTTTCTACCGGCAAAATACTTCTCTCTATTTCATGGTCAATCATAGTAAATTTGCCATCATTTTGCTCTTTCTCATTTTATGTCTATATTTTGGTTTCTTACGTTATATATACCTGCATTTAGTCAAATGCTGAAATAAAGCCGATGTACGTATATATGTTTGCGAAAAGAAATAAAATAAAATAAACATTTGGATCATAGAAGTTGAAAGTGTGAATAATTTTGGGACCTGCATCATTTTTGTCTTCAATCATTTCATGTGCTTATTCTTAGAATTTAAGTAAAATTTTCAAAAAAAAAAAAAAACATATCCCATGGGTACACGATGTGTAAAAAATCAAAATACCGATGTGTAACGTTGAAAATGACAACAATATAAGTATTTTTTCTATAATTGACCCTTTTTTTTTCATATGTCGTGTATATTATTACATTTCCATTTTAAATATAATTGGTTGCATAAGAATATGAATCAGATAATATTTTAAATTCCCCAAAACATCAAAAAACGAAGCTGATATTTCAAACCAACCGAAGATTAAACGGAATATTTGTTAGGTAACGGTTTTGATCAATACTAGTATCTAATTCTTTCACTTTGTTATATATAATGGAATTAATAATAGTAATGAATGAAATAAAGCTATGATAAGATTTTTATTTATTAATTTTTCATTTAATTGAGGATATTTTAGCACCAAAAGAAAAAAAAATCTTTCAACATTAGATTGTTATCTATGGACTTAAGTAATGAAGGGCTATTCAATATTTTTTAGATAGGTATTTCTTATGCATAGTCAACTAAACATCATTATAACTCTTCATAAATAATAAAATAAAATAAAATTATAAGTTCATTTTTATTTGTGGATTACTTTCAAAGTTACTTAGCTTCTAAGAAAAGAGTGGTCTTCCATGCTAGCTGCTGCAGGAGGGTATTTCCGATATTTCAATTTCTTTGACCATGCCGTGTTTACTGTTTAAAAGAAAAGAAAAGGCCTTCCATTGGATGTTGCAGTTTCTATCGGGTTTTCCTTCACACGTCCTTTTACTGGAAATGCTGTATTTTTCTTTTTTTTTTTTTTGCATCTGAGCAATTACACTCACACGTGTCATCTTTACTTAAAAAATAAAAATTCAATTAATACCTTGATACATAAAAAAAAAAAATTAATAATTTTTTAAATAATTACCATTTATGACATATATATATATAAGTTACATGCCAAAATATCAACAATTATTTTTCTTTAATGTATTTATGTTTTTCTTCTTTCAAACATTGTTTTTAATTTATGGGTCTGTTTGGATTGTCTGTTTTTCATCTGTATCTGTATCTTTTTTAAAATGATATGTGTAAATATATCCGATTTGCAACTGAATTTTATCTATATTTGTTCTATTTGATCTTTTGATGAGAACTGTCAACTTTTTTTTATCTATATCTATTTATTGATAAATAATTTGTTAGAAAAAAGTTTGAAAAAGTGTCTGTATCTGCCCGAAAAAGCCAAAACAAACAGACCATATATCTCTTTAGTCTTTGGATTTTATTTTCTCTTTTAACATTTCTTTCGTTTTTCAATTATATAATTTCTTTAACATTCTCTTGCTTATCTTTTCTATTTTCTTGACACTTGCCCGTCTAGAACTCAGCTTGTAATAGACCTTTAAAAATAATTAATTATTAGGAGCATCTACATCATCCATCCAACCGTAGTTTACAACTAGAAATACTCCGGAAAGAAGCCAAACCCAAATGCAGTCCACAGCCTGGTTGAATGATGATCTAGCTGTCGTCACAGTTCGGTTTCGAGTTTAGAACCAGACTCGAATCAATGGTTCTCGATTCTAAAATGAGTGAAATCAGAACTGGATCCGTAGGAGTCGGTCCAGTTCTCAGTTCTCGAGAACTGCTGGTTCTCTTTGTTCGATTTCGGTTCCTCTGAAACCAGGAATCGTAAAATTAAAAAAGCAAAAAAAAAAAAATCAAATAAATTACTCTACTTAATTTTTTTTACTATTAAATTACTTTACTTAATTTAAGGAAGAAAAAAAAAGCAAAACAAAATTGTAACTAGAAATAACATCGAAACTAATAATAATTATTTATAGCCCATTAGCTAAAAGAAATTTTACAATTATATATTTATTTATATATAATCACTTGTACCTTTTAGTTGTCATGTAAGTAATATAAACTATACAATAAATATACAAATAGGTCCACAAACATAAAATCAAGTCTCACAGTGTTAATAAAGAAAAGTCCATTTTTTTAAAAAAATATATATAAACTTAATAACACATGATTTCAATATATTTATTGTTTGTATAATTAATAACAACACATTAAATGTTGTGAATAGAAAATAAATTTTACTATTCTTGCGAAAATAATTTAAATATTTGTTTTTAAATTGGAAATTTTTATTATTTTTTTCTTTTTTCCTATGATTTTTTATTTTTAGTGGTTTGGAACCATCGATTCTCCCGATTCATCAGTCGATTCTTAAACCAACAATTCTTAAACCGCCAGATCAGACAATTTTAAGGGATGAAACCGACTAGACCCACCAAAACTAATAGTTCCTCAATTGGTTCAAACCCGCTTTCCACGAACCAGTTCCCAATTCAAGAATAGCTAGTGACGGTCTAGTTGGTTCCCGGTTTAGAACCGATCTGTGATGATGTCTAGCTAGATCTATAGGATGCGGTAAACACACTGCATTTAAGTTCTAAGTCTCCAGGTAATTTCAATTTCTTTGTCAAGACCGTGTTTGGTAGGCAGTGACTTTTGGCTCTTGATATGTGGATGCCTTCCACTGGATAGTGCTTTTTCTATTGCATTTCCTTGGGTGTTTATTTTCTGTTTTTGTATATTTTAATTATTGGAGTCAATACCCCAACTTGTAGGACTGTCTTTTTTCTCTTTTTTTCCAATTCATGTGAGTTACTTGCAGCTTCTGATTTCACACGTCTAATTCCATGGTATGCTCACGACTTTAAGAAAAGAGTGGTCTTCCATGCTATTGTTTCGTTTCTCTTTCAAGTGTTTCCTTCCGCGCCGCCCTCCCCCTCTTTTGAATAGATATTATTAGTTTATTCTTCTTGCAATTTTATTTTCTCTTCTTACTGTTTATTTTTATGTTTCAATTATTTATACTTTTCTTATTCTAATTTTTTGGTTAAATGTCTTCCTATTTTTTGTTTTTTTTTCTTTCCCTATTCTCTTGACACCTATCCCTCTTAAAGTCAGTTCCTTGTTCTTTCTTTTATCATATGTTAGCAAATAATAATAATAATAATAATAATTAGAAACTAGTTTTTGTATATTTGCAGTAGATGAATAATACAAATTAATTAGAGACAATTGTGGAAAACCGAACAGATGCATTCTTAATTAAAGTAACTTTATCCTAAAGTTACTCTTAATATGTCCCCATTAATATGTATTGATTCCCGTGTCAAACCACTCCTCTGACAACTTTCTTTATTAATGAATTTTTAAGAGAGTTAATAATTTTTAAAAGTTTTTAGCTAATTCGTGTTACATTCTACCTATGAAAATAAGAGAGAGAATAAGAAACTTACTTTTTAAATTACTTATCAAAGTAACTCTGACATAAATTCTCATGTCAAATAACTCCTTCAACAACTCTCTTTATTGGTTTTTTTAAGTTGCTTAGCACAAGAATCCGTGTCAAGTAACTTCAATAAAGTTGCTCTAAGACATTAGAAATAAATTAATTATTGACAAATATATATTGTATAACTAACTCTGACATAAATTTTCATGTCAAATAACTCCTCCAGCAACTCTTTTTATTGGTTTTTTAAGTTGCTTAGCACAAAAATCCGTATCAAGTAACTTCAATAAAGTTGCTCTAAGACATTAGAAGTAAATTAATTATTGATAAATATATATTGTATAACTCCCTAAAAATATAGAATATGTTTTCACCCATTTAATTTTTAAAAATTTGCACTTATCCCACTATGTCGCATTGTACCCATTAAAATCATTAGTCACAAACAACTTTCTTCATTCATAATTCAGGATTGAAAACATAAAAAGATGCAACTCCGTTAAGCCTTCATCATAACAGTAGTTACAATTTATATGCTTCACGACATAACGGTTAATATCACGAATGATACCTAAATTTTGAAATATATATAATTAGGTACTAAACTTTAAAATTGATCTATAAAAGAACTTTTCATGCACGTCAATAGTACCTCCATTAAATTTACTAATATCCTAATTCGATATGATATTTTTAACTAATATAACAAAATTCTTAGCATACATGAAAAAAAAAATTGTACTAAATTGATCAATTTCTAGATTTGATTACTAAATTGATAAATTTCAAAATTTAGATACATAATTGCATATTTTACCAAAACTAAGATATCATTTGCACCTTACCTTAATATAAATAAAGTCTATGCACAACTATAAACAATATCAGAATCAAGGAAAAGAGAGCGATCACTTATTGAAGACGGAAAAGTTAAACGAAGATCAGAACGAAAAAAATGAACTGAATATTCCTTAAGTAATAGTAACCTTTAGATATCGTAAGACATGAAAAGCAGCCATCAAGTGAGGTCTCCTAGGTTGAGATACAAACTGACTTAGTTGTTGAACAACAAAAGATAAGTTAGGCCCTGTAATAGTCAAATAATGCAATCGTCCAATTATTCATCTATACATAGATGGATCAACCAAAATTTCACTTGTACTAAGATCCAAACGTAAATTTGCTGGAAATGGAAGAGTTACTGGTTTAGAACCAGTGAGACCTGTATCATTTAATATATCCAAAGCAAATTTATGTTGATTCAGCAAGAAACTATCAGAAGTACGACAAACTTTGATACCCAAGAAAAATCGAGCCTCACCAAGATTTTTAATTGTAAAAGCTTGATCAAGTGAAGATTTGAGAGTAGTAATAGCAGATAAATCATCCCTCACAACCAAAACATCATCGGCATATACAAGTACAGCTAAGAAGCCTGGTGAAGTTCTTTTTGTGAAAAGGGAATAATCATTTTTGGATTGGGTAAATCCACAAGTGATCAAACGTCGTGTAAACTCTTTGTTCCATTGTCTCGATGCTTGCTTAAGACCATATAATGAATGGATCAACTTACAAACTTGACCAGGTAAAGCACTATACACTTCAGGAGGCATCATGTAAATCTCCTCATCAATATAACTATGGAGAAAAGCATTGTTTACTTACAACTGATGAACATGCCAATTTCTAAGGAAGCAACAGCAAGCAATATACAGTAGTTAATTTAGCAACAGGGGAAAAAGTATAGGTATAATTAATGCCTTCAATTAGACTATACACCTTTAACACTAAACGAGCTTCGTATCTTTCAATACTACCAAATTATTTGTACTTAATTTTATACACCCATTTGCATCCAATTACTTGCTTGCTTGGAGGCAAAGTGGTAAGCTCCCAAGTATGGTTAGATTCTACAGCAGTAATTCTTTGTTCATAGTATCCAACCATTTAGGATCATCTTCAGCTTCTTGATAATTTTGAGGTTAATGAACTGCAAAAACATTAGCTAAAGATGCCATACACCCTTTGGGATATGAATCAAAGGATGAAGAAGAAAATAAGGGATAATGAAAACGTGTGGTAGACACTGAAGCATTGTGATGAATGTTATTGTTACAGGATCGGATTGAATTTCTACCTTTTCTACCGATCTTGAAATTGAAGCTTAGGCTCATTAGAATGAACCCAACGATCTCATAAAATAAGAGGATAAATTTTGGGAAATCAAATCTGCCTTATTTTTTATTCATTCCCTGTTAAATACATTGCACCATCTTAGTTACATAGCAGTTAGTTCCCTATTTTCTCATCCTATTACAACTGGACACAACACAACCACTTACAAAAGACACACCATCCTGTCATGCCACCTAGCTTATTCATACACTAATATATACTACTATCATGTGCACATCACCACACATAACAACACTACAAATACAATAGCAACCATAAAACAACAATCACATAATTAAAATAACACACAAACAACACTAACACTAAATCAGCTTCATTCTTTCCTCTTTTGGCGCTTATAAACATGCTTAAAAGAAGTGATTTCTTGATGGATGTATGTAACAATTATGTATAAAATCATTAAGCCCAGCTGGAGTTCTACGAACTCTAGAAGAAACACAAGCTGACCTGAATCAGGTAACAATTGTATATTAGGTATAAGATGTGTATCAGATTGTGTTTCAAGTGAACGGATATGTTTAATATTCGAAACCCTGAGATATATACAAATCATCATGACCAGTAGCAGTAGCAGGGAACAGAGGAGATTATGGAGGCTAATCAGAATGTGTAAAACAAGATTACTGGAAAGGAAAGATGTCTTCATGAAAAAGAACATCTCTACCAACAAAGGTTTTATGTGTGACTAGATCAAAAACTTATAAACCTTTTGTCCATATGGATAACCAAGGAATACACAACATCTACCTCTTGGATCAAATTTATCTCTACCAACATTAATTGTTGCTGCATAACACAAACAACCAAATACATGAAGCTCTTGCTAAGATGGAGGTTTGTTGTACAATAGCTGGTAAGGAGAAAGCCAATTTAAGTATTGGGATGCCATTTTGTTTATTAATGTGGTAGCAGCAAGTAAACAATCCCCGAAAGTTTAAGAAGATGAGCTGTGGAAATATAAGGTTCTTGCAGTATCTAATAAGTGCCTACGTTTGTGCTCAACTACTCCCTTTTGTTGAGGAGCATAAATGATACTCCGTTGATGCAAAATACCTTTCTTTTCAAACAAAGCTTGACACTCATGAGACATGAACTCAGATCCATTATCGATTCTAATTATCTTTGGTGTAACATGAAAATGATTGTAGATAAAAGATAGAAAGGTGGATATTATGGACAGTGTTTAGGACGTGTTTCATCAAGCATGTCCAAGTACATCATGTCATATCATCAACAATGGTTAAGAAAAATTTGTCTCTTGATATAGATGGTGTATTAAAAGGACCCTATATATCCATATGTATCAATGCAAAAGGATAAGAAGAACAAGTACAACTTGAAGTGAAAGGTAACTTGTGAAACTTAGCAAGCATGCAAGTATCCCAAACAAACTTTGTACTTTTACAATTTGAAGTATTTATTATATGTGACAAAGAACTCCAAGAAATGTGTCCTAGTCTCTTATGAAGAAGCTCTATAGAGACTTTATTATCCAAAACAACAGAAAATTACAACTTTTAGACATGTTAAAGGACTACGATTTACACAAGAATTAGAACTACAGCTGTGCTTTTAGATTTTAACACATACAACCCAGCAAATGCTTTAGCAATGGCCATTGGTTGGTGGCTATTATGGTCCTGAAAGATGCAAACAGTGGAGTCAAATTTGGCTGTAAGATTGTAATCAATAAACAGCTTACTGACAAAAGGTTAAAATGGGAATCAGTACATACATGACATTATGTAGAAGAAGTTGATCATGTAGTTTAACATCTCCAATGATGCTAACAAGTTTGACATGATCATCAGGCAATTTAATTATGACCGAGGTTTTTAAAGTTCGTTTAGTGTGTAAAAGGCAGAGATAAGGAGTGATATGGTCTGAAGTACTAGTGTCTACAATCCATTTACTCGATGTATTATCAAAATTAGAAGTTAAAGTAAGAGTATTACTTGCAAAATTCACCATACTCTCTTCAAGATGTCCATTTGACATTTGATTCCCTTTCAAGGCTTTCATAACCTATTGACAAATTTTTGAAATCAAAGTTTTATCATTAGTATCAACAAGACCATGTTGTGGAGATCAATTGGTGTGTCAAGTCCCTCGATCTGTGCAACAACTCTGAGATTTCCTTTTGGATTTTTATACCAGTCTGGAAAACCAACAATTTCAAAGCATTTATCTCCCGTATGACCACTCCTTTTGCAATGATTACAATACAACTTATTTCTATGCTCTTTTCTAAGGAGAGACTTTCTGCAAGTTTTTAGCTAAAAAGTAACATTGAAATTCTCATTTGAACTTCCAAGCATTTCACTCATTGTTTTTGCTTCTCAACTTGACATATTTGATAATATGCTTTGCTCATAGTTGGCAAATGATCCATGGAAGCACTTGATTCCGTACATACTCATATGCATCACACAAACCCATGAGAAATTGCATTAGTTTGTTCCTATTGTCAATCTCCAACCATTTTGCCTCCAAATCACAAACACATCGCTCCCGTGCATTACAAACACAACTTAGACTCACAAAGATTGTTTAATTCATCCCAAAGCCTCTTTAATTTGATGAAATATTCAGTAACTGTTCCTTGCTTCATGTTTGCAATTTCATATTGTAACTATATAATAGAGGTCCACTAGTTATGCCAAACCTATCACTCACATCTTGCCATAATTCCCAAGCCGATTGAGCATACATGAAAAGCTTTAGAAAGTTCTTTCATCATAGAATTTATAATCAACATCCAATCATATAATCGTTTCTCATCCATTTTTCTGACTCCTCAGCATTATCAATAGGTTTTTGACACATTCCATCAACAAAACCTAATTTTGCTTTTGCTCCTAAAGCCAATCAAATTGATTTGACTTCAACCAAGATAATTTGCACCATTGAACACTAAATTCGTAATTGACACACCAGGATTATCAGAAAGAAAATACGAATATCTACAGATCGTTGAACCAAACTTACGGACAAGGAAGACATATTTGGAGTGATCAAACAAGGATATAAAGATCAAACACTAAAGAAGCATCAACAAACCATGAAGCAATCGATTGAAGCTTGCTCTGCTACATGTAAGCAATACCAGAATCAAGGACAAGAGTGCGATCACTTACTGAAGATGGAAAAGTTGAACAAAGATTAGAACAAAAAAACGAGCAAAAAACTTGATTTTTCGTGTTGCTCTGTTTGTTTTAAGTTTTTCAGTATTAGTTATGAATATGTACAAATGAGCTTTATATGTTAGTAGATCTGAACACGTGTGTTTCCTACATGTAAGAATATATTAGAAACAGCTCATAGCCTTGACACGTGTAACACGTGTTACTAGAAGTAGAACAGTAAAACAAGTAAAACACAGATATAAAATACTAAGACACTTGTAACAACAACAATGATAATTTCTCATAACACCAATAGGAAGATATCTAACAGTGCACAAGCAATAGAGAAAACAAGAGATATTGACACCACATGCGGATATTGTAGTATTAACACCATGTATAGAAGGTGCATAAGAACCCAAAAATTAACCATCATTCACAACAATTTCGGATGCTTGTACATCTGGAAAAATGGAATATTTGCGCTATTGTTCAAAGTTATAAAACTACTAGATAATCTCGGGTTATATCTTCTACACAATAACTTTATATAAAAGTAAAGTAGCTATCTTAATTTTTTCTCACAATATTACCTTAATTAGGATTACTTTTTTTTTGGGCCACAATTAGGATTACTTTTAATTCTGTAGCCTGTAGGCCATAAAAACTAATTATGGTAGAAACTAATATATTATTAATAAGAAGGAAAGGATGAATGGAGACTAAAACAAGTCATGCAAAACCAGGACCACAGGTCTATTAATAAATGAAAATTATATGAAAAAAGAAAAGAAAAGAGAGAACCAATTTAAATCCATGCATACGAAGCTCGTGTGTCAAGGCTTGATGAAAAACTAAAATAGAGTAGTAAAATTGAAGAATGTTGTTTCATACAGGGGTAAAATTTGAATTAAATGGAATAGTGAACAAATATTGAGTACTAAATGTACACTCTTTCTAAAAGGAAATTGCAAAAAGCAAGATATATGCTAACTTTATGACTATCTCCAACATCACAAGTACCCAGCCAAATTATAGAGAAATAATATATTATCGAAATATCCTTAAATTATTTATGCTAAACTAATTTGTATATATGTATTGAAAGAGTAGTGTGTGAATTTGTTATGAATAGTGTAGTTGATAATTTGTATATGTTGGTATGATAAGTGTTAGGGAAAAATTTAATGTTTGAAACTAATGTTGTTGTCATCTAAGTTTCTAAAATAAGCCCAATTTTTTGTTTCCAAAATCATGCCCCAAACATCTTAGAATAAGCCCATAAACCAAGCCCACAGTCCAAGCCTTTTTCTTACCTCTTTTAACATATGTGTGCGCACACGCGCGCCACACACACTAGATAATTGCATTAAGATGCACCAAAAGTCAAAAAATGGATTTTAGGGATAATTATCAATTAAACTTTTGTAAAAATATCACAAATCTACTCTCCAAAACCGACTCTAGCAGGCACCTATTCCCAAGCCAAAAATTCCACCACTTTTCTTATAATTTTCTAGCAAAACTCACCAAAATCACCTTCAAGATTCCATTTACAAGTTAAGGACAATTAAGGTAAAGTGTTGTTTATTTTTCTAAGCTTCTACTCGCTTGTTTCTTTCATGAAAACAATTTCTATCTAAATGAATTCTTAGTGAGTTATAGGTAGTTTTGATGAAGTAAGTTGATCCTTAGACATAGATAAATATTTAGAACTTGTAAGAGTAGAATAATGAAGTTTATTTTGGTTGTTCCGATGGATAAGTTTTTTTTTTTTTTTTGCCATAAGTAGTATGGTTTTTATGTTAAATTAGTAGTGAAAATAAAGTGGTTGATATTGTTAATGAAATATTAGTATGTTTGTTTGTATATGTATGAGTAGTGAGTTTATATGGACCTTTTAAGACTTAATATTAAATTTATAAGTTGAATTTGAAGTGTCATGCTTGATATAGGATCATGAGAACAAGTAATGAAAAGTAAAATTTTGAATTAAATGTGTAGGAGGGTTTCCCTCTTCATCACCAGTGTACTCACACCCGTGATCTCTTATGGGTATGAAATTTTGCACATCATGGCCTAATCATGGCAGTTACGAGGGATGTAATCCTCTCGGATCACATTTTTTTCCTTGATCACGGCCATGATGGTACCCGTGATGGCGATGCCTGTGATGGAGGTCACGGCCTTCAATATGGTCGTGATGGATCCCTTGTTCCTCTATAAAAAATATATCTAATAATATCAATAAATAAATAGAAACGTATATATACGAATGTGTTATATATATGTATGAATACTAAATTATGTTTTAATATGAGACCTTATCTAAGTTTGATAATTATGAAGGACTTAACATTTAATTATAGTTTAATGTTAAATCTTTTAATAGATTCCCCTACTCAGTTGTGTTTGCCTACATATCCCATGCAAGATATATCAATTCTTTCAAGTATGCAGTAACTTGATTATCGAATGCTGATCGTCGAATGCTGGGATAGGCATTATCTAAATCAATTACAAATAAAAATGGCCTAAAATGTTTGAATTATTTGTGTGTGTGTGTGCGTGCGTGCGTGGGTGTGTGCGTGCGTGCGTGTGTGCGTGCGTGTCATTCTACTCTTAATGAGTAACTTTTATGCATGTGTTTGAGGTACATTTAAGCAAACAATCGACACGAACATTTTCTTTTAATGGAAGCCTTGCTTGTAATGCTTTAGCATTGCACGTGGCTAGGCTGTGCATGCCTGGACCTAGGTTCGGGGCGTGACAATTACATTGCCATGTATAATTTTAGGAGTCTGAGAATTGGTTTAAGAGGAAAAAAATAGTATTTGATAGAAATTGATGGTAAGAACTCCATTTATAGCATCCAATAAAAAGCTACTGAAGAAGACTACACTAGAGACTTGGATTATATGTGTTCATTGTATGTTGAAGGGCAACCATAGAATAGTTAGTCTAAGAATTGGTTTAAGAGAAAAAAATAGTATTTGATAGAAATTGTTGGAATGATTACTACAGTCTGGTTTTCTTCCTTTGGTAGGGCAGGATGAGGAGAGAAATTGGACGACACATGAGAACCTTTCACTAGGTTATGTTTTCTTTGTAGCATGATGAATCTTATTTGGTCATTTAGAGACTGCTTCTTAAAAGAACATTTGAATTATGTATTATAAAACCTAGAACTCGTGTTTGACCTCAAAATCCAAGCTTTTGCTTTTGATATTTTATTCATTGTTAAAATATTTTAGACGCGCATAAGTTGTCGATGGGAATTAGGATAGCAAATAGAGTTCTTTTTCCTTTAGAGAGCTTACGAAAGGTTCTACCCCATGGGATGTGACACAGGATGCTCTTTGTCTGATGACAAACGAAAAGCACATGGCAAAATCTCAAAATCCTCCAAATTGGTTAAGCTTCTAAGCTCTTGAATTTGAATCTCTTGGCATGTTATTTTAATGTTAATTGAAATGATCCAGACACTAGTCATAAGAACTGAAAAATTAAAAAAAAAAAAAAAGAAAGGTCAAAATTATTTGAAATCAATTAAAGCTAAATAAATTCACATAAGAATTAAACGGTTAAATTTTTTGAAAATTTCAATTTTATCCCAAACTAAGAACCCATATTTTTGGAATTAAAAAAAATCCAAAATATCAAAATAAAGTAAATTAGAGTTTAAAAATGCTTTTGGATGAAACTTTTACAAGGAAATCAAAACAATGTAATGTGATGCCCTATTTTTGTGAAAATACAATTTCACCCCTAACAAAAGACAAAAGTGAACTAAAATTCAAAATTTAGTTAAGATAAATAATTTAGACTTAGTTGAACTATTTAAATTGTTTTTAGTCCATAAGATTAATTAAAAACATAGACTAATTAAAATTAGTCAAAAGTCTTACACATGTAAAATTGGACACCTAGGATTATGCCATCTGGCAATTGTGATCAAAGGTATCACTTTAGCCTTCTAAAATTCTAGCTACCTGCTCTTTTCTTCCCTGTGTATATTCGATTTCCTCCCCTCATTTCTTCTTCTACAATGAAAAGAGCTATATACATTAGGTCAAGCTTGAATTTCTAATGTGGAGTTGGTCACCTTGTAGTCTTCACGATCATCCAATGCCTCCAATGAGGATATTATGCACAATTTGTTAATCACACCCAATATCAATGCTCAAAGAGCTACAACAAGTATTCTACTCAACAAGAATAAGTATAGTGCTTTTACAAAAATTTGTAAGTGAATTTTCTAAGCACTACACTCTTTTACTCTCTATTTAAAAGCAAAGTGATGTACAAGATGACAAACACAAGAAGTAGTACTGTGCAAAAAAAAAAAAAAAAAAAAACCGATTGAACTACAAATTGAACCAAACTACGATGAAATTTCAGTTATTTTTTAAAACGGTTTGGTTCGTGGTTCAATTTGGGGAAGGGTAAAAGGTTCATGACTCATTTCAGGCCCCTAAACCGAACCAAATTATTTTACATATTGACAAAACATATTATTTCTTATTTTAATTATTTTCTAAATTTTTTATTTAGACATGTATCTTACATGAGAATGAAATTAGATTAGTCATATCATATTTCAATGTTGTAGTGTGCCTGCAAATAAGATAATTTTTAGGTTTTAACCTCTGATAATATGTTGATTAGAAACGCAAGAAATTAAACTCTCTGTCTCATATTGAGATAGCATAATTTTATTTTATCAAATCTAATATATTATTGTAGCTCATGATAATTCAAGAGTGAAACTAATGTATGATTATAGATATCTTCCCACTACAAATTTCACATAATTATCTGGGTAAATAATTAATTTTAAATGTTATTTTTTATATTTGCATTCGTGATAAAAAATATGCAATTAAAAACTATCAATAAATTATTTTTTATATTAAGAATAAAAAACAATTTGAATTGCTAAACAAATAGTACCGAACCATTTTTTTTTCGGTTTGTATATTTTACAAACCAATTTGTCTAGTTAGGTTTGAATCGTATTATTATGATTTGGTTTAGTTCAGAAGGCAAACCATATCAAACCGAACTGTGTACACCCCTAACAAGAAGCACTTAATACTTTCATTATATAGCAATTGAAAGCTCAAAAGTCATAGCTTGAATCTGCGTACAAGCTCATTTATTTGTGTCTTTAATATTGTGGAAGAAAATCTTACACTAAATGCACCTCGATGGCTAGTAAAAACACAACAGGTCCAGACCACTACACAAGAAACATTACAAAGCTTCATACGGGTCCGAATCGTTCTAAATTTGATCCGGACCACTGTGCATATAAACTTTACAAACACCAAAATAGGGATAATCAATTTTTGTCACTATTTCATTTATTTGATAACTGAAGATCATCAATTTGGTTTGCTAAAATATGCTAGTTTAGACTAATATGATCTTAACTTGATTTATAGTTTTGTCTCATCAAAGTTAAGTGTGAACTTTTAGGTTAATTAGAGCTATCTCCAAAGCTTAAGGTAAATACCTCTAAAACCCTAAAACTTAAAGCCTTGAAAAGCACATATATTGAATAGCTATTTATTATTCAAACCTATGAATATCAATTCATTAAAATTGTTTTTTTTTTCAAAAAAAATCATTAAAATAAAAAACCAGCTAATGAAAATTCTATTACATCTCTATTTCATTTTTTAGTAATAATAATTACATTACAACTTTACATTAGTGGTCTTGTTGTAAAGAACATGTTTATTATATTTGTTAAATTTGTGTTTCGTGTAGGTGCCATTAGACATCTCTAGGATCCAGGCCAGATCCTGGTTCGGACCTAACTTATGTGATGTCTAGGTGTTACTATATTTTTAAGTTTTAATTTGAGGAAAATAAATACAAAAATAAAAACTAGCCACTATAAGAATAGAAAATAATAAATGCTTTTTCTTATAAAAATATAAAAAATTAAAAAAAATAATCATAGCTTTAATCGCATTTTATTAGTTAATCATGTAAATGCTTTTATTACTTATGGAAAAACTAAAATTGTATTTTTTTTAATTATTTCTTGGCAAAATGACACAATTTCAAGTAATGAGTAAAGTTGGCCAATAGCGGTAGTAACACTAATTTCTTAAGTGGATGGATCATATTCAAATACCATTCTCGATGTAATAAAACAATAAAATAGATTATTATTTTAAAATTACGATATTTGACTTAAAAAAGAAAGAAAAAAAAGCACGATCTTTTTATATAATTAGAGAAATGGTACTTAAGGTATGTGTGTCCAAATGAGGATGCCTACATGATATTTGTTAAATGCAAAAATTAGTTTAAAAAGATTACTCATTAGGATTCTAATTTTCCAACATGTCCTACATTTTAGCCTTTGAAATAGAAAAGATAAAAGAGATGAGTTGATCATGAGTTACTTGAACTCAACTTCCTTCTATCTTTGATTTGTAAACGAGCTGATCAAGCTCAAAATAAAATGTATTTAATTAAATAAGTCGAACAAGAACTTAGTTTAGATATGTGAGCTAACTCATTTAAGCTTAGGAACTAACTCATTGAAGATTCACTTAAACTCGTGAGTGTTATATATATTTATATATATATATATATATATATCAAACTAAACACTAGCTTCTGTAAAATATAATATATTATATGTTATGAGATAATAAAATAAATGACATATATATACAATCTAAACTTGATTCATTATTCATCTATTTATTTGTATATTTATTAATTTTGAATGTTTAACATCCTCATTTTAAATTTTCTCACATCATACTACTGCAAATAAATCAAGCTACCCATGAGTTACTTAAACATAGTTTATTTGGACTCGGCACATTTTAGACTTAGGTGTGCTCGAGCTTGATTTATAAGCGAGTCAAACTTGAAGTCAAAGTAAAGTTTATTTATTGAAATGAGGCAAGCTGAAGCCTGATTCTAAAAGCTAAGCTCAACTCAACTCATACTTAATAATTTATTAAATGAGTCAAACTTGAGCTTTAAAAACTTGGTTCAGCTAGACTCCCTAATATGATAAAGCTTTGCATCTGTCGGATTCTTGTTAAGATAAGGTCACCACCTTCCGCATGTGCAAATTTTGCATGGCGTGTTGGTACAAGCAGATTGTTTTACCACTATGTTTAAGATGGAGGAAAGAAATTCAATAAAAATTCTACCTTTACCCTAATTGAGAACCCTAAGCAATCAATTGACGTTGTCTGTGGATGTTCACAGATCAAACCAATTAACATAAAGTAAAGTAATCAGTATCAACTTGCTTGCAATATTGGCTTAAACAATGATCAGTTTTGATATGCATCTTCATGCTGATCCTGTAGATGATTTTGATCCATGTCATTTAACATAAAGCACACACTTAAAATATCCCAAATATTGCTAAATAGGGAGCGTACGAAATGATGGCAAATACCAAATTATCTATTCCTTAAAAGCCTCAAGCCTTAAAAGAAAAAACTAAACATTCCTGTCCATGAAAACATAATATTGCATAGCGACTGAAAGACTCCGCATATCAACACACACTTAACCCTTCCCATGGCTTGAACAGGGGATACACGTCAACATACTTTGCAAGGGGGTCCTTTCCATTATGGAAAGTAAAAATTATGGAAGAATACCGCCACTAAAAAGTAAAGTACTATGACCCCCAATATGAAGAGGGAAAAAGAATGTTATATGATATTTATTAAAAGAATACCGAGTGAGTGCCTATACAAGACGAACTCAAAGGCATTGTGTCATTGCTGTTTCTGCATTATGTTTGGACTATCAAAGTGCCGCATGAAATTTTAATCACACACAACGTGAATAATGAGACGTTATATGATACATCACTAGGTCTATAATAGGTTATGTTGTGTGAGTTGTTGTTGTGTGTGTATGTGATGATATGTTTAAATGTGCAGTGTATGTTTGCCTGTTTAGTGTGTAGTATGTATTTGCGGTGATAAGTGTGTTGATGTGGACGTTTGCTAAGATGGACTCTAGTTAGGTAGAAGTAGTACGTTGTAATAGTATAAATAGTAAGCTTTGAGAAGTAAATTGGCAAGAAAAAAAATCTATCAAAGGATATTGTCGAATGGAGGCTGTTTGAGCTGTTTTACCTATTTTAGTAAACCCTAGTCATTTGTCTTTGGATTGGATTATCTTACCTGTGAATTTTGTGTGTTTCTCACTTTGGATTGTATCAAAAGTGGCACCATCTGTGGGAAACTCATAAGGGAATTAAGCTATGACCCGTATAAAAACTAGGTTAGAATCAATGGAGAAGGACTGTAAAGAGATTAGCAAAGAAATGTGGGGTAGTGTTTCCGAACTTCAGCAGCAAATCAGAGATACAAATAAGAAAGTGAAGATTATAGAAGGCTCATTGGCTAGTATTCAATCTATGTTGCAAGATTTGTGGCAGGAAACTTGTTGAAAGGACACGACAAAGGGAATGATGGAGTCTTCTTCCATTGGACATATTGTTGAACAGATGGAGAGCAGAAAAAAGAAGTCAGATCCGAATGTCGATTTGTTTGATGATGATGATTATTAAAGAAATGTTGCAAATATTTCCATTCTGAATTTGAAAGTTTAGATCTGGTCCATTGGATAACCCTAGCTAAGCAATATTTCAAAATACATCAAACAAAAAGTGAAAGGAAAGTTCCGTTGGCTGCTATGTTCATGAGAGGACGCACGGTTTATTGGTTTAAAATGTTGAGACGAAGATTACCTCATTTGGATTGGAATTTATTGAAACAAGAATTATTGTTGAGGTATAGGTCAATTGGCTAGTAATCCCTATGAGAGTTTGTCAACTCTACGACAAACTTCAACGATTGTTTCTTATATTGAAGAATTCGAAGCCATCACAACTCAAGCACCGGAGATGGCAGAACTACAGCTGTTAGGGTATCTTCTCAGTGGATTGTGTGGAAACATCCTTTTGCGAGTAAGAATTTGAAACCTATTTCACTTGTCGAAGCCATGGAATTATCGCTGAATGTTGAGAAAGAATATCAGTATGGCATTTTCTTATCCCAAATACATCAATCTGTCGAGTTAGGGAAGACTTTTCGACAATAAATGACACCTTCTCATGCAGTCCAACTATGTCTGGATATGGATCGACACCGCCTGTTCATTCTATACGTTTACCCTTTGACTCTCGATCACAATCCGCTACATGGAAGACTTATGGTACTGATAATGGAGGAAGCTCTTGGAGTGATTAAAAAAAAGAGTGGGATAAGACCTACATATTCTACGACAGGATCTAGTGCTTCAACTATATCTTCCCGAGTGAATGCGGGAAAAATGTCTAAACAGCTCTTCTATTCAGAGTATTTAGACAAGAAGAAATGTGGAATATGTTTTCATTGTGATCAAACTTATTCTCCCAATCATAAGTGTCCTAATAAGACTCTTCTATGGTGATTCTTAAAGATGAGGCTGAGAAGGGCTCGGAAGAATGGTCGAAGTAGAGAAGGAGAGAGTTGTGGAAAAACGGATGAGTATGTTTCCTATAGCTGATCACAAATCGGGTGTTGGATAGATGTTTCGACATACGTGTACGGTTGGTGGTTCCTCAATGATTAATTCCTTGGTCAGAGACTACAGAGGAGGATGCCACTTGGGAAAAATGTAGCTGCTATACAACTACAATCTACAATTCCATATATTTTGTTCTGTCCTTGGGACAAGGACGTTATTCATAGGGGAGTATTGATACATTACTAGGTCTATAACAGGCTGTGTTGTGTGAGTTGTTGTTGTGTGTGATGTGATGGTATGTTTAAATGTGTAGTGTGTGTTTGTGTATTTAGTGTGTAGTGTGTGTTTGTGGCGATAAGTGTGTTGATGTGGACATTTGCTGAGGTGGACTCTAGTTAGTTAGAAGTAGTAGGTTGTAATAGTATAAAGAGTAAGCTTTGAGAAGTAAAGAGGGGAGAAAAAAAATCTACTCAAAGGATATTGTCGAATGGAGACTGTTTGAGCTGTTTTACCTATTTTAGTAAGCTCTAATCTTTTGTCTTTGGATTGGATTATCTTAGCTGTGAATTTTGTGTGTTTCTCACTTTGGATTGTATCATTATATGACAGCCACGTATTAATTTCAATGCATGTAAACCTTGTGCAATGGTGCAAATATACACAGTTGAACAACATTATTCTTCATATGCAGATAGTAGATAACTCCATAACCATAACATCACACAAGAAATTTCATAAATCTAACAGCTTGCTTTACTTTACAAACTAACACCTAACCTATATAATTCCAATTACTCTACATATGATGAACAAAAGATATAAGAGCTAGATCACAATCAATCTAGAAAGATAAATCAAAGAATTACCTTTTGTCTGAGTGCTCTAACTTTTTTTGTCAATATCTCATCCTGAAACTCCAGGACCTGAGCCCGCGGGTAAGTCTGATGGTGGAACAACTTCAACAAGATTATTGGAAACATGAAGCTCACTCAATTGAGATGTCATTGACTTAACAGGCTCTGATTCGTGATTAGGACCTTCTGTTCTCCTATCTTCAACATTTGCTTCCTCATCCAGACATGTGTCCAAGTTCTTACCCTTCTCAAGAGCAGCCTGTAGCATCAACTTTATAAGTTGCTTATATTGCAAGCAGTAAGTCCAAGACAGTTTCAAATAGACTGATACGTAGGACACAAAGATTAGACCCACAGAGAATCTTATAGTCATGCAGCAAAGATAAATGACAAGAAAGTCGAACTTGATCAACTTCACAATGTACTAGTACTTCTAAACATGATTTACTTCTAAATTTCTTGCTGGCTAACAATATTGACTACACTCTTATACAAATGAATCATGTGATCCTGTACAAAATGTAGCCAACAAATGTTCCAATATTCTCAATGAAACAACACACATATCTACAAAATGGAGTAGTTGAGAATTCACAATTATTACACCTTGGAACAGTCAAGAGAATTAATGTATCCAACCCTATCCATCTGAGAAAAGGTGTTTACTGGATTGAAATAGAAAGTTTCTACATCTCCACAAGTACATTAAATTTAAAACTATAATACATTCTTTTTTATCCTTTCTAATGTCAATTGCAGTGGATTGTCCATTAGATTCTCGCCAACTTCTGGCTTGTCCTATTTTTTCACGACAAAGGAAGGAAACCTCCTAAGCTTGATTAAAGATTGGTGGCCCAAGCAGTTAAAAGTACCTGCAATCACTTCTCCTTCTTCCTTGCATTCCTCTTAGCTGACTTAGTCATGGGCTATCCATCCATCTCAGAATCATCTCCTTCTTCCACTACATTTCATAAAGAAACAAAATTTTTAATACTCCCAAATATTCATCATTCATTTTCTTTTTGCTCAGTATTCTAATATTCTTATTTTGACAGGTAACTTCACCATACCAGCTATTAGTGCCATTTACCAAATTTTGCACTGCTGTACTGGTCAAATAACATTCTAACTAATTAAAATCAACATAGTAATTTGCATCATGAAAGGTACACCTAAAACTCCTAAATAGTAGATACCTTAAGTAAAAAACATAACCAGGAATTTTGGGAGGAAAACCACATATATGGAGTTTGAAGTGTGTACTCATATGATGGGAATGATTGGATTAAATCACAATGATTAATTTACTTTGTCACAATATCCACCTAATCACACATCCACTCTTATATCTGATACACATACGCACACACATATTTTGGATAAATACATAGAACTCATATTACCCAGTCATGAGTCACTATAATCACAAAAAATTTTCCCAGGTAAGCCTTGAGGAATTCTATGCAACAAATGGTGGCAGCTACTCAAATCACAGCCTTGGCCCACCATTGGCAATAAAGGAAATTGTACTTTCAAGACACCAAAAGAAGAGAGGAAAAGAAGTATAAAGTGTGAATACATACCAGAGCACCTTTGGATTGGTCGATGGCGACTTCTTCTTGAGGGACATAGCCTGCATGGGTCCCACTGGGCTTGCAGAGAGTTCCATCAGGTCTTCTGGGGGGGGGGGCAAGGATGCACTCACCTTCTTTTAGATTTTTGCTGAGTTCTTCCATCTGATGCTTTATTTGCTCTTCTCCACCTCTCTCACTAGACTACTCCCCATTTACTTCAACTTGCACCCAGTGCAGAGGAGAATGACTCCAAGACACTCCTGATCTATATGAATCGAAGCTAATGCCAGCTTGATGCAGTTACAGAGCTATATTTCAATCATTCCAACAAAATATCATTTGTATAAAATGGCAATACATAGATTGTGAAGCATGAATTACCATCAAAAGTAGCAAACAAAAGAACATACAGCATCAGTGGTAACCAGTTTAAACTTCATGGGTGGTAATCTAATGAATCAAATTCAGTAATAATAATTGGACCATGTACACAGGTGTCTTGCAAGTAAGGCCTTGAAAAGCATATAAGAACAGACATCACCTTGCTTTCGATTAAAAAAGAAAAGCATATGTAGGATGGGTGGGATTTAGAACTAGGTGAAAATTCCTTTTTTTTTTTGGGTTATTCAAAACATTCATTTGACCGGAGGAAGCTATACAATGGCACCTTGCAGGATGGGAGCAAGGGCTCAATATGTAGCATGACTCAAAATTAGGACAAAACCGCAAAGCTGTCAAGATCAAGCAAACTGAACAGCAGATCTTTGATCCTATTCAGTACAAAAACATAATTCAAAATAAGTCTTGCTAGACTAGAAACATTTGGAATATATTGCCCCATCCGAGTAGAATTCCTTACTCTCCCAATTCGATAAACAGCAACAGCTAGAGAAAAGACGGTACCATATGCCGTCTTTTTTCCTATCTCCAGCCCCAAAATCCTTTTATTGATAAATCATTGAAAGATATGCTTAAATACAGTAAGACATATGCAGCCGGTTGCACCTACTTTGTTCATCCTCTCATGCAATAGCTGGTCGCTCATTTCACTATAATAGTCCTCATAAAAAAAATTACAATATTTAATTGTCCCTAATAACAACTATACAAGGATTTTTTATAACAACAAAATATTCAATAAATATCCATTCATTGTTGAAATTGCCCTTCCCCCCCACATCCATCACTCTATCTTTCCCCGATCTAAACAACGCCAATTACTACCGTTACTCCTTCTATTTTATTATATTTAAGAAAACTGCAGAGCAACCAATTATAATTCCTCCTATTTATTTCCTGAATCAGCAAACTGACAACTGCAATCCAAAATAAATAAATGAAAAAGGCTACTCAATGGAACTCTAAATACTGCATTGAACAAAGCCCTAGAATGGGAAAACCCAAACAATGAAAAATCGATTTCGGGAAACTAAGAAATTTGGATGGAAATATAATTTGAGGCGTTACGGGAATGAGGAAGTACCTGGATGCTGGAAGCTGTGTAATGGGGCTGTGGACTATTATTGTATGGAAGAGACTTGGTGGATGGAAGCCATGCTGAAGAAGTAGAGTGAAGAAGAAGAAGATCCGAATAAGGTTTTAGGGTTAGGGCTACTATGGAAGAATTTGGCAAGATATGTTTATATGAGTGGTCTTGTCGTTAAGAACATGTTTATTTTATTTGTTAAATTTGTGTGTGTGAGTGGGTGCATTGTGTTTATAAATTTATTTGAGGAAGAAAAGAAAATAAATGCTTTACTTTAAAGAAAAAAGTCAGAATTTTTAAAAAACAATCCTTACCTGATTTGCCTTTTGTTTTGATCGTGTAGATGTTTTTATTACCTAGGGGCTAAGGCAATCTTTTTGTCTTCTTAGAAAAATGACACAACAAAATTGGCCAAATAGGGTAACATATCTTTTTAAGCGGATTGGATTCTAGTATCATCCTCAACGTAATAGAAAAAAAACTATAAAATTAGATTATTAGTTTAAAACTTTGAATTTTAACTAAAAAAAATAAAAGACAAAAAGCATAGCTTTTTGGGCATGTTTGTTTTATCATTTCTATATCATTTTGATATCATTTTTCTGTTATTTTCAAATTAATGTTTGTTAAGAAACCAATACCGATGAAAAACCAATAGTTTTATTTATAAATGATCAAATAGAGCCAATACTGAACTAATATAGATATGACACATAAGTTACAGATGCCGATTCGATATAAATACGATACACATAAAAATCTAATAATTCAAATAGACCATAATTAGGGAAATGGTACTCAAGATATGCCGTCTAATATGGATAGAGACATCGTATTTGTTAAACGCAAAATGTAGTTAAAAAAATTACTCATTAAGTTTCTAATTCTCCAACATGTCCTGCATTTTAGCCTTTAAAAGAGAAAGGATAGTAAAAGAGATTGTATATGAACTGTTTGAACTCAATTTAGTTCGATTATAAATTTATTAATGAGCTCATCGAGCTTAAAATAAAATCCATATAACTAAATAATTTGAGCTGACTTATTTAAGCTTACAAGCTAACTTGTCAATGACTCATTTAGACTTATGAATTTTTACTATTATATATATTATATATATATATATATATAATCTAAACTAAACACTAGTTTCTATAAAATATATTATATATTATTAGATAATACAAATGGTAAATTACATCTATTACCTCTGTAAATGATATAAAAGACCTCGATACCCTATTTTTCGAAAACACAACACTTTAATCTAGGGATGCAAACGGGGCGGGTGGTTATAGGGTACCTGATCGCCTAACCCGCTAAAAACCGTATAGGGTCAAACCCTATAGTGTTTTGGGATTAAAAAAAACCCGATAAGTTATAGGGTCGGGTTTTTGGTTTATTATGTAACCTGTTGGGAAAACCCGACCCGGTATAAATTAAAAATATTAAGTTATTAAAGCAATGATCCCATTTATATTATATGTATGTGAAAGTAAATGGAAATGAAGTGTTTGCATCATTTTATATGATATTATTGTCTAAAATTCATTCTTTCAATATAAGTGTTTGTATCATTAATAACTTAAAACAAAATTCTTTCTTTTGATTTTTTTTAAAGAAAAAAATTAAAAATCTTGGAGTCTGGTCGGGTCGGGTTATGAGTTCCTTAAAATCCTAGCGGGTCGGGTTTTGGGATTGACAAAAAAAACCTGATAGGGTTTTTCTCGGGTTCTAAGACACCCATTAAGGACTTGGGTTGGGTTCGGGTTTCAAAAAACCCGTCCCGGTTGCATCCGTACTTTAATCCTTAATTTTTTCTACTGTTGTGGCATTAATAATAATATGTCATCAAAATATTATATTACATAAGGATTATTAATTATTTTATTTAAACATTATATATTAAAATGGGTAAATAATAAAAATTAAAATAAATTTGTAAAAGAAAAGGAATCTTGATTATTTGAAAACAAAAATTTCATATGAAACATTTATTATATATTAAATGATTAAATTAATTATAAAAATTGATTTAAAAAATTAAATTATTATATATTAAATAATAATAACCACCCATTATGGTGGTGACCGACTCTCTTTTATAGATAAGAAATAATTGCTTAAGTTAAATGATACACATATTTGTAGATAGATATGGAATAATAATAAATAATAAATTATATATGTGAATTCCTTATATATTTGTATTCAAATTTAATATATTGTACCTAATTTGCTAGTTCATGAATGGATGGGTGTAACAATGGGTTTAAACAAGCAAGAATTATATATATTACTAATAAATATCAACTAATGAATTCACAAACCAAGTTTTACATATTGCAAAAATCTTATCTATGCATGCTAGCACAAATATAGGGTAGGCAAGTTAGCAGCAAAATCATAGATCTAAACAAAACATGACATAGTTATTAAATATGTTAAACTTAAATGTTTAATTAATTAATGATTAATATGTGATGGTGTGGTAACCACACATCATTATTAATATTACATAAGCATCACTGTAGATGAAAATAGGGGGGAAAGTGTTATATTAATAAAAAGTTGGGTGGTGATGTTTTTTATATAATTTCAAGGGAGTGGTAAATGTAATTTACTCTAATATGAAATATAAAATATATAATCTAAACTTTATTCATTATTCATTCATCTATTTATTTATATATTTTATTCATTTGAATATTTAACTTCCTATTTTTGACATCATCTCCTATCATAATATTACAAATAAATCAAGCCACTCATGACTTATTCAAACTTAATTTATTTGGGCTCAGCTCATTTTAGACTCAAGTTTGCATGAGCTTGATTTATAAATGAGTTAGACTTGAAGTTAAAATAAAGTTTATTTATCAAACTGAGGCAAAAGGAAGTTTGGTTTTAAACTCAATAAAAACTCAACTTAACCCATACTCAATAATTTATTAAATTAGCCAAACTTAAGCTTTACTTTATAATATCATAAAACTTCGCATTTGTCGAATTCTTGTTAGGATAAGGTCATTACCTTATGTATGTGCGAATTTTGCATGGCAAGTTAGCATATAGATACAATTAGATTACTTTACTACCATGTTTGAGAGATGGATGAAAGAAGCAGCTTAGATCAAACGATTAAAATTAAAAAAAAATATCTTGTTTGTACAGCCAAAGAGTGAGAAAGAATGCATGTGAATTAAAAATTATTTAAATATCTTTAAAATTTGTTAAATACCAAAATCGTTAAATTTTGAAAAAAAAAATTAATTGGAAAGATAATTAAGCCATTACATACAATTTCTTCCACATTCTCTACACTAGAGTGAGCGATTTTTGTAGCCGTGAGAAAGAACATTTCCACGTAGATCCAAACAAGAAAAAAGTGAATTTTCTTTTTCCTTGCAAATCCTTCATTGCCCTTTTTTATGATCAAATACGGGAATGTCCTTTTTTTTTTGCCAATAAGAAATTTATATAAAATCTGAATCAAGTCTAGTACACGACAGAGATCATCAGTATCAGAAACAACCGGAAAAGAACGAGCCTCCTTTTCTAAAATGCATACAAGAGGACTAAGAGGTATAAAGAGCCAATCTCTTGGACAAAGTCTCAATCTAGTATGCTTTGCAATCTAATCTGTTGCCCTATTAGCTTGTCTTCGAACTAAATTAAAGTGGGGATGACCAAAACAAGACAGCAACAAGTATATCTCTTGTAAATGGACAGAAAGCCTCTATGGTGTTGTAGTTGTTGAGCGGACTGTGCTATATACTACAGAGTTGTCTACCTCAAAATGACATTCTTCCATTCTCTCCAAGCGGCATATTTTACTGCTACATGCAAAGCAATAGCTTCTGCTTCATCAGCTAAATTAGCTAGGCATAAACTAGCACCACCACCACACACCTTTCCCATTTCATTTCTTGCAATAAAAGCTAGGGCACCTTCAAGCGTATTAGGATCAAAAGAAGCATCTACATTCAGCTTAATAAAAATTCTTGGAGGAGTATGCCAACTTTGATTACTGATGGATAATACCTCGGATGAAGGGGATAAAGGAATAAGCTCACCTGCCTGCTGAGTTGTATTTAAGGAAGCATAATTTGTGCGCGACAGAAGCTGTTGATTAGGTTCCATTTGAGTTTGATTAGATGTTGTAATGTTTTGCCAAAAAGGATGTGAATCGCCTTCCGACTGATAAGCATTGTTTAATTTAGAATCTTCACTCCATGAGGATGGAAAGTGTTCTTCTACTTTAGTTTTGGAAGTTATTAGCTCTACTTCCACTAAAGCTCTTCTTTCCAACTCTAGGACAGAATTCACATTAGTTTTTCTATCATTGAATACCTTATTGTATCTTTCCTTCCACAGAATCTAAGATAATGTGCACATTTTAGCGAATAGCAACCGAGAATCCTACTTACTTAATCATTCCTTCTCCACACAACTTTTCAACCACAACTTCCAATCTAGATATATTATAAGAGTCTATCCTTAAACTCAAAACAGCAAACCAAATCCCTCTTGTCCATTCACAACATAAAATCAAGCGTTTCACCGTTTCCTCCAATCCACAGAAAATGCAACGGTCCGTCCTCATCGCTTTGCGTTTCAACAAATTACTTTGAGTAAGAATGACATTATTAATTGCTCTCCACATAAAGTGTTTTCCTTAGGTAAACAAAGGTAATGCCAAACTAAAGTCCATACCTCTTTCCTTACTTGATGAGAAGATGAAGCACCTGAAACATTTTGATCAAAACAACATTTTATGAAATTGTACGCTGATCAGATTAAGCATGATCCTGATTTTTCATATGGGCAAATGATTCGATCTTCAAAGCTTGTAAAAGCTAAAGAAATACAACAGATTGCCTTTACAGAATCATCCACAAACCACTATCTCAGTACATTGATCTTCTACGTATGTAGCTCTTCATCGATTAAATCTTATACCAACAGGTCCTGGTTGTATCTATTGCTTCTGAATATTGGATGGTTACCTTCAAGATCCGGTATCCATTTGTCCTGACCTACATTAATGGACTTGCCATTACCAACTTGCCACAATGCTTCTTTAATCAAGCTTTCCTTGCCATGTAGGATGCTTGCCTAACTCCAGGAATCCTTGGATCCTCTAGAAACACGAAAGAAATGTGAGTGGGGAAAGTATATGCCTTTTAGAACTCGCACCCATAAGACGTTTGGATTTTGAACAACCTCCATGCCAGCTTGGTTAAGAGGGCTGAGTTGTAGTCCACCAAGTCTTTAAAACCAAGACCACCTCTAAATTTGGGAAGTGTAGGTTTCTCCTATCTTTGCCAATGTATCTTTCTCTCATCTTCAGCTTGACCCCACCAAAAGTTGGAGATCATTGAATTTACTTCTTTGCACCACTTTGAAGGAAACTTCAACAACTCATTGAATAGGTTGGGATAGCTCCTGCTACGGCTTTTATAAGAGTTTCCTTTCCTGCACTTGATAAAAGACATCTCTTCCAACTCTTCAATTTGGCTCTTATCTTGTCTTTCGCAAATCTCAAAGCCTCATATTTATTTTTGCCCCATAAAGTTGGGAATCCAAGGTATTTACTTGGGTTCAAAGTTGCAGGTATTCCAATTGTTTCACAAATTTCTTTCACACTTTCAGAATGGGCATTCTTGCTAAAAAATATGCTTGATTTATGATAATTCACCTTTTGTCACAAAGCAATGCAGTAATCTTGAATGATTCCTTTTAGTACCTGAATGTTATGAGAATTTGCTTCAACAAAGAAAAGAGAGTCATCAGCAAATAACAAGTGTGAAATAATGGGACATGTTCTCTTGATTCTCATTCCCTTGATCCGACAATCTATGATTGCCTTTTCTATATTACGTGATAAAACATTTGCTACCATAATGAATAAGTAAGGTGACAAAGGATCACCCTATCTAAGACCACGTGTTGGATTAATATAACCTGCATTTTTGCCATTCACTCTAATTGTAAAGACCCGATCCTCTAAATCCCGAGACTTAGAGTACCGTATCCCCAACCACATATAACGTTTTCACATTATATGTAAGGTTGTCCTAAAACTAACAGTTTATGATAATTGTTTGATCAAATCACTATACTTCGTAAAGAACTTTTTTTTTTTTTATAAAACAAGATTGCTAACATAAGCAATCTACACATATATTTACAACAAATAAACATTGCTCTGTGTCAACACATGACACTACAAAACAAATTACATGTTCTCTCTAAACATGAGGACCCTAAAGGATCTTACGGTCATTACAAAAGAAATTGGCTTCACTAACAAGCCTTCTATACATAGCTGGTCCTTAGCAAAAAGTCTTCTAAAAGTCCCGGGTCACCGGATCCTATTCATCCCACTCATCCAGAAATCTTTCGAAATCGGACCCATAGCCCAAGTCATCGTAATACTCGTCTCCATTACCTGCAAAGCAGCAAAAGTGAGCCAGAGGCCCAGTACACAATAACCAATGCATAACAAGTCATCCAATTCATGTAATGCACCATAGAACAAGTGGTTATCTTTATTACAATTTGATTCACAAATCAACAAGAGGGTATTCAAACCCCGGCCACACTTCGGGAATCCAGGGATCCTGAGTAACAGCAGCTGCTCAGGGGGTTGATATAAGCAGTCCGAATACTTATATCTCCTATATCTATTTCATGAAGATAATAGCTTCATCTAGGGTTTAAAAGCCGTTGCCCGACTCTACTTAAACTCAGTCCATAACATGAGCTTAGTTCACAAGTTCCCATAAACCTTGAACTAAATCATGGTATTTCCCCCTAAGTTTAAGCAAACGTTACACAGATACAATTCCCCCCTATCGGCTACCCACTTAACCAAAAGAATCGCTATTGCATCATAGCGTACCATTGCATCATGGTAAAGTCATTGCATCATGACTTGGTTAAGCGCCTAGCTAACATGTCATTGCATCATGACAGGTTTGCTGCTCCTCGGACCAGATTAAACAGCGTAATAGACATCCAATTCATCCAAATGTTAAATCGAATTAATTTAGGTCAAATTAGAAATGTCTGGTCCTAGCAAACATCAGACAAGTTATTGCGTACCTGAACCCGTTAGTATAGAACTAGGATCTCTCGGTGATGAACTAACCGAAGAATCCTTAACTGTAATGGAAATATCACAATAATCAATGAATTAACAATTATGGATTTCATTATCACAATTATACACATATTAAATCCATATCACAATTAATCAAGGAAATCCAAATAATCGAATACAAGGTCACAAATAAGCATTTAAACATCCTATTATATCTTAAATCTCTTAATAAAACTCAATTGCTCAAATAACAACTTTGGAAAATTTTTAGAAAAAGCTTTTGAATTTCAAATGCACAGGGGATAGGCCGGCAGCCAAAGCCGGCGGCTTTGGGCCGGTGCTCAATGTTCTGAAAATGTACACTTCCAACGCTGGCAGCGTTCAAAGTGTACGCCGTCAGCCTTTGTACCCTACGCCGGCGGCCTTGAGCCGGCGTAGAATCCAAAACCAAAGTTTTCGAAAACGTCCAGAGAGGTCTAAGCCGGCCGCTTACTCAGATAAGCTGGCGGCTTTGACATATACGCCGGCGGCCTTAATTTTCACTGCCAGCGTTCAACATGACAGAATGAACGCCGGCTGACTTTCCCAGCGAAAGCCGGCGGCTTTCAGCCAGCCTTAAAAATTCTGAATCCAACGCTGCCTCTAAGCCGGCGGCGTTGAATTCCCAGGTTGCCGGCGTACGTTTTAAAAACAAGGTTAAACGAGAGAAACTTAAATCCCCTGTTTTTCAACTTTACAAAATCATATCTTAATACACTTTAATCCTTCCTCCACCACATTTCTAACATCATAGCCTTACTCATATCTATACTACTCAATTCTAGCAATTCAAGGCATGAATTCAACATCATTAAACACTTCAAAATCTACTTCCATCAATTCTAAATTCTCCTACACAAATTCTCTTAACAACTTCCCAACACTTCATCAACATACAACAATGCATGCACAACCTCACACACTCATGTAACACTTTCTCTACTCATCCCATGCATGAACAAACCATTTGATCAACTTTAAGCTCAATTCATCCAATGATCCATACATCTATTTCAAGAAAAGAAATAAAACAACACAACAACCTTAACTAAATTAATTCAAGTATATAGATATACCTTGTCTTGAGAGTAACTTTGATTTTCAAACTTGATATAAACCTTGTCTTAAGCTTGGAAATGGAGATGGAAAGGAAGAAGAAGAAGAAAAAGAAGAAAGAAAAGGAAAAATTCGGATAAAATTTGAGCTGCCCCAAAAAGTAGTCAAATTAGCTTAATTTTGACTTTTTCACATTCCAAATTTACCCCTTAATGCATATATTAACTTAGGTTGCATTTAACTTTAATTTGAGTCTCATTTGGCTTATATTTGAGGCATAAATGCTAACTTAATTACCAAGAACTCTATCAATTAATCTTTAGCAAAATTGGAGTTGATTTATAAATCTAACTTGACTTAACCTTTTAATGTACAAAAGACAACATTAATAATTTCATTACTCACACATTAATGCATATAAAACAACCATATTAATGTCAACATATCCATATACAAAATCATATCTTAGACTACTAACAACATAACTATGCTCATTCAATTCAACAATTTAAAATAAATACTTAAACACATGGAATTTGAATAAAAATAAAATCTAGATCATTTCACTAATGCTATAAGAAATAGAAGTTACACAAGCCATAGCCCAGCTTATCCATTTATCACAAAAGCTAAATCTTAGCATGACTGCTTTTAGGAAATCCCACCCTACTCTATCAACTGCTTTATTCATGTCTAATTTTAGACCACAGTAGCTTTTCCTCGACAGCTGCTTAGTTCTCAAAAAGTGGAAAGCTTCATGGGCTACTACAATATTATCATGGATGACCCTTCCAAACACAAAGCACTTTGTTGTTTCGAAATGACACTATTTAAAAAGGGCTTTAGACAGTTAACTAAGACACGAGATATTATTTTAAAGATAAAATTACAAAGACTAATAGGCCAAAAATGACTAACTTCTTAGGAGAAGTTATCTTTGGAATAAGAACAATTTCTATGAAGTTAAGATCAGGAGAGAGAGTACCTGAGTTGAAGAAGGCTTTGATTGTTTCCACTATGCTAATTTCCCACTATGTGCCAATAGCGCTAATAGAAAATTCCTGGAAACCCATTTGATCCTAGGGCTTTTAGAGCACCTAGTTGGTAAACAACGTTTTTTTTATCTCTTCATACGATACATCTCTCTTCAAACATTCATTCATTTCATAAAAAATCACCAACGAAATTGAGTCTAGCACATTTCCCCAATCCCGCTCGCCATCTGTTTTGAAAAGAGATGAGTAGAAGTCATGGAACTCATGCATAATCTTTTCCTCGTCTTCTAGCCATCTACCATTGCGATCCTTCAATTTGAGGATTTTGTTCTTTTGAAGTCTCATCAAGGTAGATTGGTGGAATGTCTTTATGGACATTACGAGTTCTTAGTAATGTCTTTTGGTTTGACAAATGCACCTGCCGCTTTCATGGATATGATGAATCTAATCTATAAGCCATTTTTGGATAAATGCGTTATAGTTTTCATCGATGATATTTTGGTCTACTCAACTACACGAGAGGAACATGAGGAACACCTCTGCATGGCACTTCGAATGTTAAGAGAACATAAGTTGTACGCTAGGTTGTCAAAGTGCAACTTTTGGTTGGATAAGATATCCTTTTTAGGACATGTCGTTTCTAAAGATGGCATATCGATTGATCCTGAAAAGAGTAAAGTAGTGATGGAGTGGAAACAACCGAAGATGGTAATGGAAGTAAGAAGCTTTCTTGGTCTAGCTGGCTATTATCGAAAGTTTGTAAAGAATTTTTCGACTATAGCCAAGTCGTTAACGCAACTTACTCAAAAGAATGAGAAGTTTATCTGGACAGATACAAGAGAAAGGAGTTTCCAGCAAAAGCTTGTATCCGCACCAAAACTCATTTTGCCAAACCCTGAAAAGCCATATACGGTGCATAACAACGCATCGAAAAATGGTCTTAGATGTGTGCTAATGCAAGAAGGAAAAGTGATTGCTTATGCTTCACGACAGTTAAGACCGCATGAGCAAAATTATTCGACACATGACTTGGAGCTAGCTGCCATTGTTTCCGCACTCAAGATATAGAGGCATTGCTTATATGGACAAAGATGCGAAATATATACAGATCACAAGAGCCTTACGTACCTATTCACTCAGAAGAAGTTGAATATGCGACAATGGAGATGGTTATAGCTCATAAAGGACAATGATCTTGGATCAGTTATTGTCCAGGAAAAGTTAATGCCGTCGCTAATGCCTTAATCCGAAAGAATCATGAGGAAGTTGCCGCTCTATTGACCAACCAAAAGGAGTTGGTAAGAGAATTCGAAAGGCTAAGTCTCGAGTTCATTGGACAAGATGTGGAGGTGGAAATATCTAACTTGGTGATGAAACCAACCCTTGTGGAGCGAATTAAAGAAGCTCAACGGTATGACGAAGTCATACAAAGGATCAAACATGAAGTGCAAGCGGATAAGTATCTTGAACCATAAATGAAGAGGATGTAGTGAGGATGAAAGGAAGGCTATGTGTGCCGGATGATGAGGAAATGAGAAGGGAAATCATGAGTGAAGCTCATAACTCGGGATACACAGTACACCCGGGAGGGACTAGGATGTATCAAGATCTTAAGAGCCACTTTTGGTGGAATGGAATGAAACGGGATGTAGCTGATTATGTGATGAAGTGCTCGACTTATCAACAAGTAAAGGTGGAACATCAAAGGTCGGGAGGATTGCTAAAGCCTTTGCCGATACCTGAGTGGAAGTGGGATCAAATCTCTATGGATTTCATATGCGGATTACCAAGAACATCGACAAGATATGATGCCATATGGGTCATGATAGATCGCTTGACCAAATCGGCTCATGTCATACCAATCAATATGACATACCTAATGGACAAGCTAGCCAAGCTATACATAAAGGAAATAGAACGTTTGCATGGAGTACTTACCGGGATTATATCAAATCGAGACCTTATATTTGTATCTAAGTTTTGGACAAGTTTACAAAGGTATATGGGGACAAAGTTGCATTTTAGCATAGCTTATCACCCCCAAACTGATGGACAATCCAAACCCTAGAGGACATGTTGCGTGCTTGTGTTACGAAATTCAAAGGGAGTTGGGATGCTCATTTGCTACTCATAGAGTTTTCCTATAACAACAGCTACCACTCTACCATACAAATGCCACCATATGAAGCTTTACACGGACGATGCTGTAGGTCGCCTCTATTTTGGGATGATGTGAAAAAGCTCGCTATTGGACCAAACTTGATACAAGATGCAGCAGACAAAGTAAGAATAATCTAACAACGAATGAAAGAGGCCCAAGATAGACAGAAAAGCTGGGCAGATCAGAAAAGGCGAGTTTTCGAATTTCAAGTGGGAGACCATGTATACTTAAAGATAAATCTGATTAAGAGTATACATCAAGTACACTCATAAGGAAAGTTGAGTCTACGTTACATTGGACCTTTTGAAGTTCTTGAACGAGTGGGAGATTTAGCCTATCGCCTAGCCTTGCGGCCAAACCTGTTTGGAGTACATAATGTTTTTCATGTATCAGTCTTGTGTAAGCATGTAGCGGATCCAGATCGAGTAGTAGAGTTGGAGCCAGTGTTGCTAAAGGAGAACCTCACTTATGAGGAACACCCGGTGAAGATTTTGGATCGAAAAGTCAAAAGCTATGGAATAAGGAGATCAAATATGTTAAAGTCTTTTGAAGGAATTACACCTATGAGGAGGCAACTTAGGAGGCTAAGGATAAGATCCGACGCAAATACCTGAATCTCTTCGAAGAATCAGTTACGATAGTCAAGTTTTGAGGATAAAATTTTCTTGAAGGAGGGTAGGTCGTAAGCCTCTAAATTTTTCGATAAATATAAGTAAACCCTAGAACTGAAAGTCAAACAGGAACCCTAAAGTTAACCTAGTTCTATGAATCTAGATCCGGCAATCATGTGTTCTTAAACCCTAGACAACGAAATTAAGATAATTGTGGTAAATGGTTCGTAATAATATAGGAAAGTTTAAAAATATCAAATTTGCAATTTTCTAGTGTCTTTCAGATCAAAACGGGAACAGATTTCAAAACCGTGCCCTGGTGCACCGAATAGTGAAAATATTTCGACAACACCAATAGACTCATAAAAATATAAGGTTTTAAAAAATATCAGTTTTAGAATTTTTCGGTAAGTGAAAATATCAAATATAGGCCGTTTATACATATTTTCTTTACTACCGGTATTTTAATTGTCTAGTCTACTATTTATAGTACTATTTCTACTATTCATTACTATTTCACTATCTCTACTTTTTCTTATACTCTATTTTTACACACCATCATACATATACCTTACAATTTACCTTCCCCATACAACTTTAATCACATCACACTTTACATATTACTTGTTTTTATTACAAAATAACAAATTTAATCAATTTTTCTCCCTTCTCTCCAAGGTTGCTGTCCACTCTCTCTCTGCTATCCCTCTCAATTTATTTTCCTTTTCAATTTATTTAATTACATCTAATTTACTCCAAAACTCTATCAATACCCCATCCTTCTTTATTATTTCACACAACTCATTTCTACCAAAACTCTACCAAAATTACTCCACAAACACTCTCTCTCGAAATCTCTCAAGTTCTCTTTCTCTCCATAAAACCATTTCCTATATATACCACAACCCATTCTTTTCCTCAACAAACACATAACCTTAGGTAAAGTTTCTTACATATACTCATCATGTTCATATAACCTAGTATGAGCTTAATGTATGTTTTTTAGACTCATGAGAGTTAAAAAAGCAACAATATGTTTATGATTTTTTTTTTGTTCATGTTCTTATTTTCCATTATGTTATTATTGTTATTATTGTTATTATTATTTGTTCTAATCTAACTTCTATATAGTATTATGTATATTATGTATATATATATTTCTTTAGAGCATATAAGTTCACTTGTTATTTATTTATTTTCATGCTTTGTAATTTATTTATTTATTTCATGTTATTATTAAGACTAGTTTTTCTAGTCATAGACTTGTCCTTATCAAGTCAAAATAATTTTCTTTTCTTTTCCTTTTGGGACTAGTTTATTCTTAGTCCCGGGATACCTTGATGAAGCTAAGGTTCCCAATACTTGACTTTATTATTATGTTCTTATTTATTATTATACATATCTTCTCTTATTATGTGATATTGTTATATTTTTCATATCTGCATAATCTCATTCATGCATGAATATGTTGATATTATCTCAACCATAATGAAAAGGAGTTTTCTTAAGTAATAAAAATTAGAACTCTCTTTAAAAATAAATTTGTCACATAAAAAATGATTTTTCCATAAAAACTTAAAGTTTTATCTTAACAAATATTTTCTAAAGTTAGATAAGTTTAGCACAAGTTTTAAAAATAATACTATATGAGTTTTATCAAGGAATACATAAAATAAAGTTATCACAAACTCTCTTTTCAAACCAATGAAATAAGAAAGTTTCTTTAAACTTTATTCTTTGTTTAACAAAAGTTTTCTTAAACTCATTTGTAAAGCTTTCATCAACATGCTAAGGTTTAGGTAAGTTTTACAAAATCATCTAAGAATAAATATTTTTAAAGATGAATCTTACTTAGGAACTAAACTTAGAAGAACACTATTATTTTAAAATGGAATTAACTTTAGAAAAAAAAAAAAACTAAGAGCAAGTGAACTTTAAGAAAGTTTTATCACGATCAAGAAAACATTTAGGATTACATTTTTAACTCCTAAAAAATGAAGTTGTAGAAATAAAATTATTTTGGAAAATATGAATTTTTTTCAAAAGATAGATAAAGTTAAAAAGAGGAAAATATTTACTTATAATAATTTAAGAAATTTTCCTAACAAAACTAAAAAGGAATTTTTCAAGTCTTAACATTTTCTCACTTTTAAGACAATTGTTTTACAAAAATCATTGTTGAGACAACACCACTAAATTCATGCATATAATTTGAGTCTCTATATATATTCAAAGGATTTTTCAACCATACAAAATCTATATTTCTTGAATGGGAAAAGTTTGAAAACTTGAGTTTTGAAATCTAAAATCTTTGTAACAATTCTGTACATCACTATTCGAGACCAAATGGCTTCTTTTGAAAAATAACCTTAGAAATGGATAGATCTTTTCGATAGGTAGAAAACGGTATATAATATGCAAATTCAAGTTAAAATGAGCAAGTTATGGCTATTTTAAGTTGGAATTTTCATTCATGCGAATTTTGACGAATTCAATAAGATAGAATTATATATTTTTAATAGATCTTGGATGAAATACTCATTTCGGGTATTTCTTTTGTTTAGTGTCGAGGACCAAGATCTCTCTTCCTCGAGGATTACTTTAACTAATAGAAGATCGCTATAGACGAGTGAGTTTATTTTACGTTTATGTATTCGTGCATGTGCTTGTAGAATAGAGCACTAGATGTTAGAAAAAGATAAAATTGATATGCATGTGGGTTATCATGGGAATTATGTATATAAATTGTTATGTGCGATCAATAAATGAAAAGTATATCAGAACCCGATCTGTGATTGATATAATTGTTTCTACGTATGTATTGCTATGTGTACAATTATTATTTGATCGCTTTTAATAAATTAATGTCATATTTGATTGCCCATAAATAAATTGCTCATGCATATCACTTAGAATATCATTTCACATTTTTACTACTACTCCTCAGCGTGAGATCTGAAAGGTAAGCTGTCTAGCTACATCTTGAGGATTTAGGACGTTCGGGAATACGACCTTAAGTTGTAATTGAGCCGGATCGATCGCTTTGGGTATGGAAAGCCCGGAGACTAGTAGTATGGTTCGTTGGAACCCCAAACGCGCGCCAACTTTTAAGAAGGTCGTTTGGGGCCTAGTTCAAATCATTCACTAACCACCGATGGAGGGGTAAAATCCATCATACATATGAAACCGGATAGTCGTATGTACTGTTTGATATATGGTTGTTACATTTCATATGCTTTTTAATGAACTTGGTTAATGCTTACTATGAGTACTTTTGCGTAAGGAATATCTCACTAAGCTAGTTATGCTTATCCCAATAGACCTTTGATATTGCGGATCGTTATTTTACACTTGAGACCATCTTGATCATCTGGGTAAATCTTTGTTTTGGAAAGCTTTTGGAGGAACTTTGTTTTTGAAGTCTTAGAGTAGATTTCTTCTAAAATCTTCTAGTTTTAGTTATTTATTTTAATAAGACCATGTTGTTATGGAAATTATCGGGGGAATGCCCCTTAGAAGCTGTAAGACTTTATATTTCAATAAAATATATTAGGTGTTATTTTGTATGTTCCGCTGCCAATATATTAAAATGAATTACTCTACTGGTCTCCCTTTGATGTCAAGGTACGACTTATACCAATATGGAAGCTTTCGAGTGACTAAGGTAGTCATTTTTAAGTTTTAATATTGGGTACGGTGGGTTGCCACATTTAGGATACCCGTTGGGACGTGACATAGGCGCTTAGGCCATCGTTGATGGCTCGGAAGGTAGCTAATAGGGTAAACGGTATAGAGATAACGTCCATTTAGGTTCGATGAGAAGTAATATATATAGTTTTCACAACTATTGCCGATTGAGCTGCATATAACTACAGACTAAAATAAATGGAGATGCGTAACAACTGTAAACCTTAGAGGAAACTATTTTCTCTTTTAGGTATATTATATAGGAGATATAAGTATTCGGGTTGCTTATATCAACCTCCTGAACAGTTGCTGGTACTTAGGACCCCCAGATTCCCATGACTTGTTGTCCAGAGTGTGCGTGCTCCTGTATTGTTTGAATCACCTTAAATGATAGCCTTAAACTGTTGGTTGTTGCATTGCATCTAATCTAGGTGCGTTTTTCCATATCTTGTGTGATTACGTTACTGTGTATTGGGCTTTAACTCATTCCTTCTTTTTTAGGTGTGAGTGATTTCGACTTTGATGCTTATGCGTGTCTCTGGTATGGTACGGATCGGTACGAGCTTATTGACAATCCGAGCTAGGAGTGTAGGATATGTGTTCCTCTTAAATAAAAGTTGTAATTATCTTTTTAAACTTTTATTCTCTTTTGAGGGCTTGGTTTATGGCCATGGTTGCAAGAACTTTTATCAGATGGCCTGTATTGATTTTCACCTACCTTTGATACTTTGTTATTTTTGCTATTAACCCAATATTTTCAAAACCTAAATATATGATTTTAGAATTTAAAATCGGTTAGCAAATGATCATGATACACAAATATTTTAAGATAGCCTTTGCGTGTAATACTTAAGTAATATATGTGGCAGAACTGAACACATGTTGATTCTGTTTGGGGCGTACAACTTTCTTATTATAGAAACTTGATGTTAGGACAAAATATTAAAAAAAAAAATTCATTATCTGTAACCATCCGTGAGCCTTTCTAGCTAGACAATGGATTGTATGGTAACATTTTTTTAATTTTGGTGGCAGAATAAGTAAAAATGATTATTATTCCTTAATCTTTTTCACTATGTTTCGACATTTACTTATATAACCCTTAAAGAAACAAATGAAATAATTATTACTTATCTATTTTATTATTAAAAAATTACAATTCTATTTTTACCATTTACCATTCCACAAACAAAACTTATCTAACTAATATTAAGCTTGCCTTGACTTCACCTCTTGAATTCTTTACTCACAACAAAATAATCATCACTTTCTCAAACTTCACTTTGCTTTTCTTAAAATAGGTTTTGATGATAACAAAAGAGTGAAAATGATTACTAATGATTTTATTAAGTGTGTAGTATCAAGATTAAAGAGAAAGAAGAAAAATGATGAAGAGTATCATAAATCAAGAATGTTTTCCAAAAAGTTGCTTTTAGGATAAAGGATTTTTCCAGAAATCCAAAACCTTTTATGGAACCTTTTACTACACTTTTGACGGCAGCTCTATATCAAGTGGTTTCACTGTTCATCTTCTCTAACTTGATACAAATCATTCCAGTTCAGTACAAAAATGAATCTTGAAGGCCTAGCTTCGAGTAAATGAGTTTATTTGGGTAATATACATTTTTTGTTCCACTTAAGTTGTTTAATCCAAGGGGATTTAAAAATTTTTTTTTCAAAGTTTATCTCTCATCAACGATGGAAATCTTCATGAACAGTACTAGACCTTGTTTGGATAATTCTACACGTTTTTCTCTTCAAAACAAGTGATTTATCAGTATCTACTATGTCCAAGACATTTATTTTCATGGGATTTTGCCTAGAATTAAAAAGAAGATAAACTTATCTTGGATAGATGAGGAAGATCACGATGAACAATAATAACAATAACAACCAGATTTTTTACGAAAATCAAACAAAGCTTATCATCATCCTTCCATTATAGAATCTGAATTTGAAAAAGGATAAAGCTCATAAGATTTCATCCGAGAAATACAAGGAAAAGCCTATCCATAACTTGCAACATTTTTGAAGATTACAATAAATTTGAATTTGAAAAACGGATAAAGAAGAATAGATTTTAGTCGAGATTATTGGGAAAGTTTATCCATCTTCTAATATCTTTTTGAACGTTAGAGAAAGAGTATATTTACCAAAGCCAAGGAAGAAGAAAAATAGAGAGGCTGATATACTTACGATACTTTGAAAATAAAATAGAGAGACTTACACCTGCTGTGAGAAGGAAGAAGGAGCACAATTGATACTATTCACGTTGCAAACAAAACTTTCTTTTTTCACCAAGAAAATACATAACCTTATGCAGAACCTATACAGAATCTCACAAAACTTTGTATTTCTCCTTTTAGTTTTTGAAATGATCTCTCTTTCTCTTCTAAAAAATATGACTCAAGAAACACTTTGCTACAGAAAAAGAAAAGAGAAATAGAGAAGGAAGAAAAAGAATACTTACTTTACCAACCGAAGGTTTCACAGAATTTGTGATCAAAGAAAAGAACACCTTCTTTATTACGAGAAGCAAATAGAAATCGCTACTACTTATAATCCTACACGAGCTTATTAGTGCAATTTTTTTATTCTTTATTGCAATCTTGATTTTGTTATTTCCTTATTGACAGAAGGAACGTGTTGTTGCCTTCTAGTTTATTAATTACAGGATTAGACTTTGTAGATCGATTGTAGCTAGATGATAATTGTGAGAATCGAGTAGAAGGATTGTACAATCTTGTAATTTGAAGTTATTGGATATAGTGGAACAAACCCGTAGGATAACGGGCCCCGCTCGGAGCTGAAAGAGTGGACTGACGCACAAGGCGAACCACTATACATCGCTGCTGATTCTCTTATTCCCTATCTTTTTAATTTCCGCAATTTATTTTCATATTTTTTAATTGTTCATATTGTTCTCAGATTTGAAAAGAAGGGGAATAATTTTCAAAAGCAAAAATTTACAATTTTTAATTAATATCAATTCAACCCCCCCCCCCCCCCCCCCCCTTCTTGATTATTTTAGTGGGACAACACTATAAAAAAAAATTCTATTCCATGTGATGCAGAATAGATAAGGAATCTATATTCCTTCCTTTTACTGAATGAATGACTATTCTTGACAAAAAAAGTAAATTTTGTTCGAAAAATATTCCTAATTATAAAATAAAGAATTGCTATTTATTTCCAGTATTATTCCATTCCAATAAACCAAATGTATCATAAATCCTTAAAATGGTAGTTATTTAGGTTCTTTTCACTAATTGTTCAAGAATTTTGGTTCTTGTTGGGCAATGTATATCTTCAAATCTTGTGAAGTAACTTTAAGAATTCCCAAAAAGCTTTAGGAGTTCATTTGTAATTCTCTCATAATCTTATCAATTGTCTCCTTTTAGTAGTCGAAATATGGAAGAAGGTTTCAATCGGAACAATAAATTGTAGCCTTATGATCATAAAAACTTTAATTTGGTGCTAACAAGATTCTGGAAAAATGCACCTATATGATGCATGCAGAAAAACCTTTTTTAAAGGGCAAAATAATCATATAGACGAAGTAAAAAGCACTTCCTTGGATGGTGTCGTTTACGTTGCCTTTGTTATTTATCGCCTATTTAGTTGTCATCAATATTTTAATGTTGTCATGGAAATTTATTTTAGAATGAGCGATGTGCCTCTTATGTAAATTACCTTACAACTTCATATTTGGCATATGTCCCCTATTAGCATCCAATGAAATGGTTCCAGTATTTCTCGAGCACTTAAAATATATCTAAAAACAAATATTCTGTTGTTCTTAATATTAACTGCAAGCCAAATGTATAAAAACATCGAATTTTTTTTATCCTTTTCTATGGGTCTGCTTAATCCATAATCGGACTATTGAAATTCATCCCGTATTAACTGTTACAATGATCTTAATAATCAGTTTAAATAGTTTGGGATGGGGTTATAAAAGTTTTCTAGTGCCCCGACTTAAAATTCTTCCTATAATAACCAAAATAATAATTTTAATAATCTGTTAAACAGTTCGCAATGGGACTAAAGACATTTCATATATTTGTTTGAATTATCTGATATTCATTTGTATTTATATATATATAATTTGTATTTATATTTTATTTGTATTTGATATGTATGTAGTTTGCCTGATCTCTTTATGAGTAAAAAACAACTATTTTTCATCTGTTTTTATTTTTTAATAAATATTCTATTTGAAAACGATGAAAAAAGATATCAATCAAAACGACAAGAAACCAACAAACTAAATAGGTTCATAGAAGGATTGACTAATAATATGCAAAGGAAATTAATAGTAGAAGTATTGGTTTGGTAACTTAAATTAGGATTCTATTTAGTTATGGAATTTATACAAGGATGAGTCCTTATTTTAAGTCATTTCACAAGGTAATTCATCGCAATAACATCAGGAAAAGGATCTCCTTTCTGAGGAATTGCATGTGATACACATATAATATTATCTACGATCTCACGATTTTATTTACCACACTCTCAAAGAAGGATTTTACCGAAGGTAGCCGTGCATATCATCTACTCGGCTCCGAGATGTCTCCACTCTTGAGTCCATCCCACGCCTTCTTTTGTTTATTTGGAGGACGGGGACGTCTGTGGTCTGCTCATTGATTGGACCTGGACGTATGAAGATAATGCCAAGTGGGAAAAGCAGTTACGTGAATTACTGTGACAGTAACAATACAAGGTGAAATTGTGTATCATGTGAGCTGTGTCAAAGACTCGAATTTATGGCCCATGTCGTTGAGACTAGAAATTAACTGCTAACCGGTTTAAACATAAATATGATATTTATCAAAACTAGAAGGAGAGATTTCCTAGATATTCGTATATTGTACCAAATTTGAGAAAATTGTTTGTACTTATGATTATATTTCGTAATTAAAAAAAAAAGGACCATCTTATTAGTTATGGTATAATTTTACGAAGTCACAAAAGAGTTGGTAATAGATTACAATTTGATATTTATCACAATCATTAATTTTACTAAATAAACATTTAGGTTACAAAATTAGAGTAAAAGTAGGTCAAAACAACAAATTACCAGAAAAAGTACAATTTTTAACACACACACACACACATATATATATTACAAGGAAAACTATCACAATGAATTTTGATAATACCCTCATTGACGACAAGGAGATTTTAAGCATTTTACATACTTTCTTGGGTTTTAGTGAAATGTGATCTCTTGCTTGATTTAATTGTATCATAAGAGGAAAATTAAGAAATGCACCTTAGATTTTCCTCATTTTCCAACTCATCTTAAACTCATCACTGTTTTTTGTTTCGACAACACAATTACATCTTTCGTTAAAAAAAAAAATTCTTCTGTAAAGGACAACAAAAAATTAAGATCAATTCAGTAACAGCTCCTTCACTTTATCTACAGAATAAGGGAGAATTGAATTCTAAGGGAGAATTGAATTCTAAGGTAGAATTGAATTCTAATTTAGCAATAATGTAAAGAGTTATAATGTTTATAACATCATTTACTTGATATAAAAAATAAGTAATATATAATATTTTTTGTCTTTATTACAGATAGGTAATATTTTAAATCATTGAGTAACAATTTAAGAAGACATGAATTGCTATATATTATTTTATGTAATAATAATTCATTATGAACAGTAATTCATTTTAATTATTTATTACTGAGGGAATGGATGATTATTCCCTTTAAGGGACGGTAATGATACACGTGTGATAAGCTATTTATAGTGTTTATTAAATACTAATAGGTAGCATTACATATTATTAATCGTTTATATTTTCCTGTTGATTCACCTATGTTAAGCTTCAGGCTTCCAATTTTCTAATATGTATATACTTATCCAAAGTTTTATAATGGGCATTTATAATTTCTGAACTCGATTTATTTGGGATTTTACACTTCCAAAAATCATTATTATTTCAGTTGCAAGGAAATTAACGTATACGCAAGTAGAAATAAACACAACTCGTATATGAGGAAGCACAAATGTTCTTGGACTTTAAATTTAATCAGATTATAAACGGTTGTTGAAATTGTTGTTAATCGAACAAATTATTTAATGACGTTTGCAAAGTGCATGGGATTTTTTATGATATTAAGTTTCATTTGGACTTGCTTCCTAATATTATCCATTACTCTGCCTCTCTCCAGACACGAAATCAAAATATTTCATATGTGATACAAACTGGTTCTTCCTTTCTTAATTTAGTTGGTCCCGTGTGGCTTGAAGAATGCAATGAAAAATATCTCATAATGATTCGACAAGGGAATGCTATTTCATCTTTATCTTTTTCTGAGTTAATCCCAACAACACGAAAACAATAATAAAGAAATAAAAGGAATATAATGATTTGATCACATTTAAGATTACATAGGAGCTGTTCAATAATTATATCAGATCGGTTCCTTTAAAAAAAGCATAACAAACTTAAATTTTCTTATGCTTATATATCATTATTTAATCGTCATATAATTCAATTTTGATTATCTTTACTTTTTGAAACACGAAAGTGATATACTTGCGCTTGATTTGAGACCAATAAAATAATCAATTATCTCATAAAAATGTTTTCCTTTTCTTGTGTGAACTATCCTATACATGACGCATAAACATAATTGCTTTGTTAGTAAACCAGTGGGTTGCAATATCACATACTCTTAGTTTCGCTGTTAAGCGAGAACATTCACCCCTTTGTTTGAAATCAATCCCATGAACAACAAAAACTCAACAAAAGTACTTCATCCCTCTTTGGCCAATTTCCCGCTAAAATGCATGTTAATAAAATCCCCATGTAGAACCTGCGAGTTTTCTCAGTAGGAGGTCACATTTTTTGCTTCAATCTCAAGATGATGTACAATAAGGACTCCTCCAAAGCCCACGTTAGGTTATCAATCTCTTCTTATGTCTGCACAAGAGAGGTCTTATGTGGAAAGTCTTCCCAATGGAGTTCTCAAATCAAAGCAACTTTTTCTCAAAAAACAACAACAGCATCCAAGGATTCCATAGATTCCTTCCTCAGGAGAAACTTTAGGATCCAATGAGAAATATCAAAACCATCCATCCAGTTTACCTAGGTTTCGTTTGTCACAGTTAAAAAATGGATTAGATAGAAAAGTGTTAACTGTCCCAACGTGTGATGTGTCCATCTCATCCAATGACTTATCAGTAAGATAAAAATGTTAATTATCATAACATTTCCAAAATGGAAAATAACAAGCACCGGTCTCCCACATAGACCCTAGTAAGATCAGGATTTGTTCTCTGCATCTAGAGCCAAACGAACACAATGACGGAATTTTTCATCCTGTTGGAAACTAGACTTGATGTTATGGAAAATTCATCATGCCGTTCTGTATTTCTTTGATGGAATCCAAATGCAGCCTTTTAAGAGATTATCATACCACCAAGCAAAACAAGGATGATTGATTATGGCACTTTTTAAGGTTTAGATAGAGATCCAAAGAGTTAGACACACCCTTGCATCAGATTTTTTTTCTAAAGCTAAAGTTGCAAAAGCACATAGCAATTTTGGAGAGAATCTTATCTTTTCGCAGAATAGTACAATAATTTAAAGGAAATGTACTTTTTCTACAGTAAATAGTATAAAAATTTAGGGAATCTACTTTTTGTGTAGTAAAACAATACAATAAGGACTCCAGTTTCACTTCTTCTTGAATTCAACTCTACTGATTCACCGAATTTAATTTAGAGCTATGCTTATCAATTTGATGTTGACTTATTTAGTACTTAAAACTTCCCCTTTGCTTAAGGTTGGGATTTTAATCCAAATCCATTAAATGAATGGGTTAATTAAAGAGGGTAAAATGAATGCACGTGCATTTGAATTCATGATCTGTTCCTCTAATAAAATGACAAATTTAGCCGTATAGCCTAAATGACATTTCCATGCACATATTTCGTCGATGATGTTGATTTTACAAAGGAAAGACAATAAGCATACTCTCTACTAAAATAATTAAATAAAAAGAAAAAATGGATATCAACATTGCAGATTCTTGTTAACTTCTGTGAGAAAACAAAGAACTAAAAATAATAAACTCTGTGTTGTAATCTCTCTTATTAATGTAATTGCTGTACAAGAGTATAAATAGAATACAGGGAAAGTAAGAGATAACAACAAGATAACAGTAAGATAACTTAAGCCTAATCAACTAACAGATATTGTGCAAAAGAGATAAAGATAGAAGTTACATAACAAACAAGAGATTATCCTAACAAGATAGTATTATCCTAACACCCTCCTGCAAGTTCATGCCAATCTAGAAGCGGAAGTTGTGTGCAAAGAAATTGGAATCGCTTGATTGGCAGGGACTTGGTTAGGATATCTGCCAGTTGGTCTGTAGAAGAGACAAACACAACTTGAAGTTCACCTGTTGCAACTCTTTCTCGAACAAAATGGAAATACAACTCTATGTGTTTAGTTCTAGCATGGAAAACGGGATTTGAGGAAAGATAAATGGCTTCAATATTGTCACAATACAACTGAATCTTTGGAATAGGGAAGCCAACCTCGTGGAGCAAAGATTGAATCCAAATTAAATCAGAAGTGGCATTGGCTATAGCTTTATATTCACTTTCAGTGGAAGAACGAGCAACAGTAGCTTGTTTCTTCGCTAGCCAAGAGATTAAGGAATTTCCTAAGAAAATAGTAAAGCCACTAGTAGACCAACGATCATCCGGATCTCCACCCCAATCACTGTCAGCATAGCAACGCAGGGTTAAAGATTTATCAGAGGAAAAGAATAAACCTCGAGAAGAAGTACCATGACCAATGAGCATTAGTAGGCATGTGCATAAATTGACAAAGCTTATTAACACTGAAAGCGATGTCAGGTCTAGTGATAGTAATATATTGCAAGGCACCAACACATTGTCTGCACTGCTGTGAAAATGGAGAAAGTTCACCTAAATTCTTCATTAAAGGTGGTGTCACTGCCATCGGTGTCGCGCATGGATTAGATTCTAGCAAACCAGATTTAGCAAGCAAATCCCGAATGTACTTGGACTGAGATAATAAGATCCCTGTGGGAGTATGAGATACCTCTATACCAAGAAAATAAGATAGAGTACCAAGATCTTTGACAGGAAACTCTCGTTGCATGGAGAGAATAAATTGAGAGACCAAATTAGAGCAGGAGCCAGTTACTATAATATCATCCACATAGACTAAAATATAAAGAAATTGATCTCGATGACGATAAATAAAGAGAGAATTGCCTGCTTTAGAAGAGTGAAAACCCATCTTATGGAGAAACGTACCAAGTCTAGAGAACCAAGCACGAGGTGCTTGCTTTAAACCATACAGTGACTTGTGTAACTGACAAACATAATCTGGTTTGGGTTGATCAACAAAACCAACTGGTTGTTTCATGAAAATCGTTTCTTGCAAATTACCATGAAGAAAGGCGTTAGAAACATCAAGCTGGTGGAGTGGCCATTTGTGCATTGAAGCTAAGGAGAGAACCGTTCTAATGGTGGTAGCTTTAATGACGGGGCTGAATGTTTCCTTGTAATCCACGCCCTCTTCTTGTGTGAATCCCTTAGCAACCAAACATGCCTTATACTTATCAATAGTACCATCTGGCTTTCTTTTGATCCTGTAAACCCACTTGTTATCAACAATGTTAGCATTCAATGGGTGAGGGACCAAAGTCTAGGTTTTATTAGTAAGCAAAGCATTTATCTCATCTGACATAGCACGTTGCCATTCCAAATAAGCTTTAGCCTGATTATAAGTGTGGGGTTCATGTTCCAAATAATTTAACTTAGAGGATACATGTTCAACTAGATGAGATTGGCGTTTGTTCATAGTGCTGGGTCTTAATGTCATGGGGTGATTACGGGCAGAAGTTTGGGGAGGCATGTGTGGTTGATTATAAGCGGACAAGTCAACAACTAAATTAAGTGGAGGGGAATGGGTAGTGGGAAGAGGAGAAGAAGAAGGAGGAGGGTTTGGTAGGTGAGAAGAGGTAGCAATTTTAGGAGCAGTAGAAGGTGTACCTGATTGCGCAACAGAAGAAAAAGGGATTGTCAAGCTAAGCCATGGTGTAAAAGTTGTAGAAGATGCAGGACTATTATCTGGAGGCAAACGCTTATATGGAAAAATTGTTTCATCAAATGAAACATGTCTTGCAACATAGACCCGATCAGTATGCAAATCCAAACAATAATGGCCTAAATGATTATGAGCAGATCCGAGATAAACACATTGTTTTGTTCGAGAGGAAAACTAATGTGTGTTATAGGGTCTGAGATATGGATAAATTGCACAACCAAAGATTTTATGATGGAGATATTTTGTTTTAGATTTGAATAATAATTTAAAGGGAATATTATTAGCAAAACTAGAACAGGGCATGCCATTAATGTGAAAAACAGCAGCTTGAAAGGCATAAAGCCAAAAACGGAAAGGAAGTGAGGCAAAATGAAGGAGAGTCAACCCGGAATCAACAATATGTTTGATTTTTCTTTCAGATATGCCATTTTGCTCATGTGTGTGTGGGCAAGTAATACGATGAACAATGCCTTTTGCCTTAAAGTAGTTATGTAATTTACGAAATTCACCACCCCAATCCGAATGAAAGGCCTTAATTGGACAATGAAATTGCAACGAGACAAAGGCTTCAAATTCTTTAAATGTTTGAAAAACATCACTTTTATTGCGTAAAGGAAAGAGCCAAGAGTAACGCGTAAAGTCATCCACAAAGATAATGAAATAGCGAAAACCAGTAATACTCAACACAGGAGAGGGACCCCAAACATCAGAATATATAATTTCAAAAGGAGTACAACTCTTATGATCTACTGAAGAAAAAGGCAGCTTGGCCATTTTTCCTAACTTACAAGATTCACAACTAGAAGAGGAAACATAGGCTGTAGATAATGGAAGGTCATTGTCCTTTATTATTTTTGAAACACGAGTGGAATTAGGATGTCCTAATCTAGCATGCCACAATGCAAAAGAATTTAACTCAGATAACAGAGCTTGCGGGGTTGGCTGGGAGAGCTCATACAATCCACCTTTACTCCGGCCTTGCAATAGGATTTCCTTTGTCCCCTGTTGTTTAACCAAAAAATAGTTAGGATGGAATTCAAAAAAGCAATTATTGTCTCTAGTGAACTGTTGGACAGAAAGCAAGGATTTGGAAATTTGTGGAACATGAAGAACATCTTTGAGAATCAGATGTTGATGTGGAGAGAAGGGTGAAAGGCATTACTAGTATGAGATATTTGCAATGCTTGACCATTACCAACCCGTATTTGATCATTACCATTGTATGCGTGAGGATTGACTAAGGCGTGGACAGCATGAGTCATGTGATGAGTGGCGCCAGTATCAGGATACCAGTTGACCGAAGGTGGAGTAGGAGTCAGGGGCAGCGAGGAAGCAAGCGATTGTTGGAGATATGAAGAATCAACAAAACTGGTATAAGAGAGATTAGCTTGTGGGGAGGCACTGTAAGGATGATTGCCGTGACGTGGTGCATACCTTCTTCGACAATTCACGGCAGTGTGATTATGGTATCCACAAATCTAACACTTGCGTCTATTGTTGGAATTACGAAAGTGTGGAGACTGAAAAGAGGCAGAGGAGGGGCCTCTTAGTGGTGGTGCACTTGAATTTTGAGGTCGATAAGCAAGATTTGCTGTGGGTGGTTCTTGATAACTCTGTAACAGGATCTCGTGAGAAAGAAGTTGACTATACAACTCAGAGAAGGGAACAGGTTCTTGCCGCAAGTTCAGACTTGAAATAATGGAATGAAAGTCTGGACCAATATTATGATAAATGATGGCATTAAACTCTGCATCATGTAATGGACGTCCTATAGCAGCTAATTCATCAGCGAAGGCTTTGGCCTTTTGGAGATATTGGGTGATAGTCATATCATTCTTCCTCAATTCTTGAAGGGCAATATGCAGTTGGAGCTGGCGATTTTGAGAAATCGAGCCAAAAGCACTTTCTAGTGCTTTCCATGCGGAATAGGCAGATGTTGATCCAATAATGTAAGGATACACTTCTTCTGTTAATGAAGAATAAATCCAAGAAAGTAGAAGCTGGTCTTTAGAAAACCAAGCCGGGTAGTTAGGATTGGGAATTTGCACATTTGGATCATCAGTTAAAGGGATGGCTTGAGGTGGTGCAGGAGTACCATCAATGAATTGATTCATATTTTGATATTTTAGAAGAGGAGCAAATTGAGTTTTCCAAGCAAGATAGTTTTTGGTGTTCAATTTGATAGCAAAGGTATAATTTGCAGCAGGGGCTGTTGGTGCTGATATTTGTGGAATGGGCGTAATTTGATTGGCCATGATGGCTCTGATACCATGTGAGAAAACAAAGAACTGAAAATAATAAACTCTGTGTTGTAATCTCTGTTATTAATGTAATTTCTGTACAAGAGTATAAATAGAATACAGGGAAAGTAAGAGATAACAACAAGATAACGGTAAGATAACTTAAGCCTAATCAACTAACAGATATTGTGCAAAAGAGATAAAGATAGAAGTTACATAACAAACAAGAGATTATCCTAACAAGATAGTATTATCCTAACAACTTCATCATCAAACCAAATTATAAAATGACCAAATATCTATTGATAGAAGCAGGCATTTATTGTAGGTAGAAAAAGCCGCAAAGAACCTTAACAAAGAATGCAAAATAACAATTCCATGAAGATCATAATATAAAACCTAAACAAATAATGCAAAATAACAATTCCATGAAGATCAATAATGTAAACTACAGTAACTAACAATTTCTTAACGTATGAACATCCATTGTTGTCCCGAAAAAACAGAAGAAGAAGAAGAAGAAGAAGAACATCCATTGAGTAGAAAGTCACGGTAGTGTCATCAGCAGCTCTTGTACTACAAATGTTCATTGCATCCCAACTTGTCCAATGATGATCACAGACCACAAGCGTTAAATGTTCCTATACTGTCCACTTCAGTCCTCTTGCAGAACCGAGTGTTTCATTGATGAGCTGCGAGGAAGGGATCTCCTTCAAAGGTGAAGATTCTTTTGCCTTCTAACAGAACACAAAACCATCCTTGATTTTACATTTACAATGCTTCTATAGTCAATGAGATGAAATGTGTATATAATACAAACTTCACAGATAGTCGTAATATTATCTAATGAAAACTGCAATTATCTTATATTAAAGGAGTTCTCTTAATTTTTTCATTTATAGCAGTCTGTTAAGACTAGGGCTGTAAATGTAGACGTCGTCATTGTTCGGATCGGATCTGGAACCGGACCCAAACCGTCGGTTCTCGGCTCCAAAAGTGATGAAACCGAAACCGGACCCATGGGAGCCGGTCCGGTTCCCGGTTCTTAGGAACCACCGGTTCCCACGATTCGGTTCCAGTTCTAGAGGAATCAGGAACAATAAAAAAATAAATAAAAAAAATAATTAAATAATTTACTTAATTTAACTAAGAAAAAATGTAAAATAAATTTTTAACTTGAAATAACATTGAGCCTAACAATAATTGTTCATAGCATTAGTTAAAAGAAATTCTATAATTATGTATTTATTTATATATAATCACTTGCACTTTTTTAGTTCTTATATTAGCAATGTGACACTATAAAATATTCGAAGATATAAATAATTCTCAATAACAGAAAACGAATCACACATTGTTAAGAAAGAAAGTCTACTTTGATTAGAAGTCTACATAAATTTAATAATATATGATTTCAAATGTATTTATTACTTGTGTTGTTAATAATAACACATTAAATATTGTGAATAGGAAATAAATTTTTTATATTTATGCAAAAATAGTTTTAAATATTTATTTTATAATTACAATTTTTTATAATTTTCTTTTCTTTTTTCTTACTTTTTTTATAATTTTTATGGTGTAGAATCGCCGGTTCTGCAATTGACGGTTCCAAAACCGTCGGGTCATGTGGTTTTTAGGGATGGAATCGTAAGGACCCGTCAGAACCAACGGGTCATTTACCGGTTCAGACCCGCCATTGTCGGGCCGATTCCTGGTTCAGGAACCGCCGGTGACGGGTCAGGTTGGTTCCCAGTTAGGAACCGACCCATGATGATGTCTATGTAAATGAGTCGGCTACTCATGACCTATTCAAGTATCAATTCATGTCACGCTTAAGCTTATTGACTGCCACTTTGAGTTGAGTTCAAGCATGCAAATTAATGTTCGATTGAGTTTGAGTCGAGCTCTCGAGTTTTTTATTGTAAGTCGAGTTCGAGCTTGGCACTATCTTCTGGACTTAACTTATTTATAGATCTAGTTAAAACTTAATTCATATGCATTTAGCACTCTCCAATTCGAGAAAATTTTAATTGAAAATAAGAGTTGATAAGGGGCATTAATGCTTTGTGAAATTAAAAAATCTCCTCTTAAATTACACATCTCATTGTTGTCCCTACTCTCCTGCTTTCCGTTGTTTATATAGAAAGTACATATTTGTTTCTTAATGATATAGGAGATACTCAAAAGTACATGTTTTTTTCAGGCTAAAGCTGTCTCGTCTGCAGACTACTATTCATCGTCAGTGCTAGGCCATCTACTGCAGTAGTATTAGCTGAAATCACCCTACTATGTTGTTATAAGATGAACAATGACAAAAATGAAAAACGATAAATGATAAAGCACACACAAGATTTATATGAAAAACCTAAATCGAGAAAAACCACGGGCAGAGGAGAGAGAATTCACCATATGTCGATAATGGAGTACAAAAGAGAGAGAGTAACAAAATACAAATCAAAACTCTCACTTTCTCACTCTCATGCAAATCTTAACAAAACACATTTATATGTGTATACAGCTAGCCGACAATAAAGGCCAAAATTATGTCTCTTAAATGTATAATAAATAAGTAATAAATGTATAGTTAAATATTCATTCATTATACAAATATCAAAATTATGACTCTTAAATGTATAATGAATGAATAATAAATATATCGTCAAATATTCATTCATTATACAAATACCAAAATTATGATTCTTAAATATATAATGAATGAATAATAAATGTATAATCAAATATTCATTCATTATACAATTGACTATGAAAAACTGCTACTGAAAACGGTTCACATATTCAACATATGTGAATGCTCTTCACTATAGCTATTCATTAATGCACATTATCTTTATCACGACTCTAAATTGCATTGTTATGAAGAAATTTTCAGCCTTGGATGCAATGCATAATTAATTGGAAATTCTCAATTGATCAATAAACTAATTAGGACCATAAATAGAAGATGAAAAACATAGGATTTCAATTCACATTTGGAGTGTGTAGGGGTTCATCTATGCATTTGAAGATTCTCATAAGTTTCTTTGAAATCCAGTCACAAATAGCAGCCATGTAATAACATTTAAAACATGTAAAGCTAGTTTTAATTCATTTGACACCAAAATGACAAGAAGATTTCCTAATGATTTATTTATGGCTGCACTCTTCCTAGGTTGATGGAGAACCGTAACCAACATGGGAAGAAAAAATGAGCAAACGCTCCCTTATTTAGACCTAAACCAAGATTACTCTAACTAAACGGTCGTCGCTTGTAAGGGCACGAGTAAATTACTTGACAGTTACTCTCAGTATGCAACTCAAAAACATATTTTTAGGCTGTAACGTTGTAAGATTACTCTAATATCATGTATCATGTAGTGAAGTGATTTTCTAAAGTAGATGATGAGATCAATTCTATCTCGATATATACAGCAAATTTATATTGCACAAAAGTAATTAAAGATTAAAATGTTTAGATATGCTATGGATATATTGTTTTGTAGAAGCTAAATCCACTTATACAGGATAGAATAAGAACTTATAAGTCATCTGTAAATTTACCAACCTCACCATAGAGAACTTCATAGTGCATTGTCCTCTATTCATACCTTAGGATATTATCAAAAATACAAATTGAATTTCGAAATTTTTTGCTTGCGAAAAGCAAAAGAAGAAGAAGAAGAAAGAATTTCCTAAATTTTTGCACTTGGTTTGAAATTTCTAATAAAATACTTAATTGAACTTTCATAAGTCAAATTTACTTCTTTCATCATCTTCCTATCCTAAACAATGACCATATGCCATAACATTTTTTCTAAATATGTCAAAGACTTGATAAGCTAGATGAGGTTTGATTGAATGTGTTGGGTTATGGATCCAACCTATATGGATCTATAACCAAGAATATCCTAAGTATATTGTATATATTTAGAAGAAGACTTGAAATAAGGAGATTTGTACAAAACAAAGGAGTTAAAACTCTATACACCGACCACAGGGGCATTAAGGTCGCTGGCCTTGATGATACAAAGCTAGCCTTGAATTGGAAAATTATTTCTGAGAGCATGGATTAGGCGAGGCCGGCGAGCTTCAAGGCTGCTAGCGTACTGGTTGGCCTTCATCAACAATGTTTAAACGTCGGCCTTTAAGCTGCGACCTTTATTTTTAACAAGCCAACCTATGTAGTCTATGACTACTCCTTTGTTGTTTCAAATAAATTCTTCTTATCTTGGTCTTAGGGTAACACTTTGGTATCTAGGAAAACCTAGAGACTGACTATAGAGAGAATGGCTTGTTGATACTATTGTTATTGAAATATACCGTTGTGGTGAAGATTGTGATCCACTAATGTTATCTAGTGAAAAAAGAACTGTGTTATCCCATTATTGTTGATAATGGAAGAATTTATGCGGTAGTCCCGTAGTTTTTCCCCAATTGGGATTTTTCACGTTAAATCTTGGTGTTGTTATTTTTATTTTGTTATTTTCTGTTTAATTAATTGTGTTGCTACAGGTAAGAGGAAAAAATCATTGTGATTGTTTCCAGGTTATTGGGGATTTTTTCCTAACAGAATGTGATATTTAATAGGGTTAGTCATAAAAACATAACCTCTGTTTCGACCAATTTGCAAACACATGACCTATGTTATTTTTATTTTTTTTTTTACATATAGGCAACCCGAGTTTCATACAAAAGTGTCAATATTATTTAATAATTTTAGAATGACAAATGTCAATATTTTATTGGACATAAAAATTAATTTTACATTTTTTCAATTTTCTTATTTTTTTAAAAATAAATTTTAATATTTTATTTATTTATTTTTATTTAGCAATATTTTTTATTGAATTAAATTTTTTAGACTGATAAGATTCTAACACACATCCGTCTAATAGTAATTAATTATAATAACATTTTTGTATGAAACTCGGGTTTGTAAAAAAAAAAAACAAATAATGTGTTTGCAAATTAATAAAGACAAAGATCATGTTTTTGTAATTAATTCTATTTAATATTTTCCAACTTTAGTTGTAAAATTTCACAAGCATAGATTCCATTAAATGACATGAAGTTAAAATATTTCCTCACAATTAAAAGTGCGATCGACATTTTGGCAATGATTATAGATGTTAAAATGAGGAATTTTCACGTTTTACTCTCACCTATCAAATTTCTTATGAGAATTATTTCAAATGTGTCTTCAAAGCATGTACCTGAAAAAGAAATATTAAAAAAGGAGAAATAGAAAAGGAGAGGAAACCACCATGGATATGGACACAAGCTTAAATTAGATAAAAAGTCATGGTTTCATGGACAACAAAATTCAGTGTCAACTAACATTCCTCATTTGTACCAAACTTGAGTGTTGAATCTTACCAAGGTCGCCGGAGCACCACCACTAACAATCTGCAATCACCGCTATGATCCTCATCCTCAAACGCCATCTTCCAGGATTTTTTGTTAGGAGAGGAGGCCTTCAAAAGGAGAAATTCTTCAAACGGATGTTGTGAAGAAATACATAAATGTGTTTGACATCATCTATAACAAAAAACCTTAAAGTATTAGGTTAATGGATCTTTCCTCTTATAAACTCTTACATAAGTCCATGTTTCCATATGGGATTTTTTTCAACCTTACACTTATATCCTAACAAATCTCCCATTTGAGTGCGAGTCTCCACAATAGGCTTAGTTCTTACTCTCCCTCAATAAGAGCTTATCAAATTGATTAAATTAAGCCGCTTTTTGTGAGTGGTCTACTCCCTATGTATTACCATACATGAAGGGTTTCATAAAGGAAGAAATTATTCAAATGGGCTTTGTGAAAAAATACACAAATGAGTTGACACCATTTATAACCTAAGGTCTTAAAGTATCAAATTAATAGATCTTCCCTCTTATAAATTCTTTACATAAGGCTCATATTTCCCCTGTGAAATTTTTTTTCAACCTCACACTTGCATTCTAACATTTTTAACCAAAACCGACACCATCATAATGACCACCAACCTCTTTTATGCCAGTCCGACAACTCCCAACCAGCTCGCGCTATTGCCAGACGGCGACTACTGGAATTCAAAACCACCGGCGCCCCAAGAGCATGCCCGACCTGATCCTTGCTCCGTCGACATACCAGGCACGCACTTCTCCAGGTACGTGTCATCTTCTTTTTTTTTTTTTAAATAATAATATAAAGAAAGACTTAAGATATATAATATGATATGTTGGCATAGGATGTCTACGTAGGTCTTTTTTTCTTTTAATAATAATAATAATAGTGAAACTGATTTGTAAAAATAATAATATTATAGTATTAGAATAACTAAAAGAATTAAAAATAAAAAAGATAGATCTGCTGGGGCTATATGTATATGTGCGATGTGCATGTGTAGTCATAGATACTAACTCTTTTTTTTTTTTTTTTAATTCTTTAAAGTATAATTAATATTCAGTTTGTTTTAAAATTAGTAAATTTGGCCTAATGAATTCCTCTAAAACTTTGGATTTCCATCGTCTGAAGTTCCTTTTCTATAATTATTGTTTTGGGAATCGTTATGTGATATATACCTAGTTTCATGATGTATATATTTAACATGATACATGAATTGTTATGTTAAATTTTTGAATAAAACATTACATGACGTCTGATCCTTGTATATACATTTGACTCGCCATAATATACAGTTTTTTCTTTAGGCCGTTCGCCATAATATACATTGGTAGATTGTAAATATTTGATTTGTACTATAACATCTTGTTAATTTGATTCTCACTATAATATATCGTTCATAATAATTAAAAAAATTGATTTTCACTATAATATATTATTCATGATATTTATAAAATCTGATTTCTATATACAACGCCTTGTTAATTCGATTTTTACCATAATACCTTTGTTGATAAAAATTTGATTTTCATAATGATATAAAATCAATTTCCACCATTGTAATTTATTAATATGAACGTTTAATTTCCATGATGTTTATATTATGTCGATATCTTATTTAATGCTTTTGACCTAGATTCATAATTAATTTGTAATATATAATATGGTGTCTTGATTCTTGAAAGTTTAATCTTGTGGATATATCATTTTTCATCTATTCAAAATAATGTAAGATTGTTTCTTTAGGTATTATTAAGATTATCCAATTTCATGAATTGATGTTTCTCATTACGATATACTCATTATCGTTACTATTCTTGATCAAAAAAATTTAACACTTTGAAAAGTAACTTTGATAAAATTGCCAAAACTTAATTTAATAGATCTAGAATTTACCATAAAAAAGACTCAAATTTTAAAATTACTAAAATTTAATAAACTTAAAAAGATAAAATTTAAAGTTTCTAAAATTAATCAACAAACTAAAGTTTTCATCAATATGAAAGAACTATGTGGTGTCTAGTCTTGAACAGCGGGTACGTAAGCACATAATGGGCAACTTAAAAAATGTGAAATAAGAAGTTTTGTGAAACTATTGTAACTTTGTAAATATATATATTCTTCTACAGTTTAATAACTGTTTACATGTAAAAATATTGGTAGCCTTTTTGTAAAAATCTAATAAAATTGACTAATTTGTCTCTTGACAAAATTAGTAAATGCATTTTGTAAATATCACACAATACAATTTAGTATATTTAGGAAACAATCTATAATTGGAAAGTTAAATGTGGTAACCATTTAGATTTCAATAGGATAGCCCTCTAGACTTATGAATTTCTGGTTGTTGTTTTCTTAAAAGGCAATTTTTTGTAGATCAATAGCAAAATTAGGATCAACTATCAATTGATCCTAATTTAATTTTTTTCCCGACTTCAATTGGGTTACGACTCTAAAATATTCTTCAAAATTAGAAATTTTCTTTAATTCTTAGTCTATGATTTAAATTAAAATGGGTTAGGGTTTGGTGTAAATTGGATTAAAGAAAATAAATTGAAAATCAAAATTCAAGCACGACAAAAGGAAATTTGAGAACAATGTAAAAAATTATTATATTTTTCTTTTTTTTATTCAAAATGAAAAGATAGCTAAAACTTCAAATGATATTTGTAAATCTATAAACAAATTTTAAACGTTAGGACAATTAACGAATGAGTGTAAAACTAAAGACTACCAAGATGGCTTCTCAACAATTTCAGTTGAACTTAAAAGATATGGTTGATTGAGTTCAATTCAATTACAACTAATTTCAACTTCAATTCGAAATACTCAATAGGAGTTGAGTTCGAACTTGAACTCCCTTGACTCAATGAGCTAGAAATTGGTTTGAATAGAGTTTAAATATGATATATATTTTGTTTTGTCAAATTTATATCAAGGCTAGGCTTCCATATACATATAATTAAAAGGAATATAAAATATTTTCCAAATGATCCAACCTAAATCGATCTACTTGAGTCAAGTTTGAGTATACTAATTTGCTTGATAAAGTTCAAATTGGGCCAAGGTTTTGAATTTTATAATAGAGCAAAGGTTAAAGACTTGTAAACCCCCGAAATTTTTGGATTTGAATATAGTTTAAAATCTAATTGGAAGTCAACTGGATTTTCCAAAGTCAACAAAACCCTAGTTTACCTTAACCGCTTAAGTCCGGCATTGCCGTTTTCTCTAGCCTAGAAAACGAAGTGGGAATAATTAGCCATAATGGTTCGTAATAGCTATAGGTTGCGTAAAAAATCAGTTTTGCAAAATTCAAGTGTCCTTAGAACCTTATCGGACACAGTTCTCGAAAAACGTGTGTCGGAACTCGAAATAGGAAAAATATTCCGAATATACCGTTAGACTCATAAAAATATAAAATTTCCAAAAATATCAATTTCGTAATTTTTCGATAGCTAAAAATATCATATATCGCATTTATACTCGTATTTTCTTACTACCGGCATTTAATTGTCATGTCTATTTTTACATTACACTATTTCTACTATTCTACACTATTCATCTATCTCTACTTTTTCTTACAACCTACTCTTACAACCCATACACTTATTTCTTACACATTTTCATTTCCAATACAATTTCACATCTTTCATTTCTTACTTTTAATTAATCAAAAGATAAAAAAATTAATTTTTCTCTCTCTTTTTCCCAAAAATAGCGACAGCCCTCCCTCTTCTCTATCCAATTTGTTCTATTTTTACTTTATTTAATTAACACAAATTATCTCCCACGTTTTCCTATAAATACCCCCTCATACCTTCACTTCTTTCACACCACTTTTTTACTAAAGTTACTCTCTCAAAATCTCTCAAGAATTCTCTCCAAGAAGTCTCTTACAAGAAATTCTTCTTCTTCTTTCTTCTAGGTAATATGCCTTCAAAATTTCCTATGTTCATCTACTTAGTATGAACTTAGTGTGTGTTTTCTAAAACCATGAAGGTTAAGAAAGCAATAATAGATTCATATTTTGTTTTTATCATAATCACAATTCCTTTATGTTCCTTTATGATTCCTTTATATTCATAACTATCTAAATATCTATATAGCTATATATATATATATTATTTAGAGCAATATAAGCTCAATGTCTTGCAATTTATTTACTTCATTGCAATTTGTTTAATTTCAAGTTGTTTTAAGACTAGTCATTCTAGTCTTAGACTTGTCCTCATCAAGTCAAAACAATTCATTTTCTTTTCTTTTTGGGACTAGTCTTTTCTTAGTCCCAGGGTACCTTGATGAAGCTAAGGTCCCAATACTTGATTTACTTTCTTATTTGCATAATCTTTCAAGTTATTATGCTCTTTATATTTCTATAGTTTATGATTCAAATTCATGCATGAACATAATGTTTTGTCTCAATAAAAATAAATGAGGAAGTGTTTTCTTAAACTAAAGATTCTTTTTAAATAAATGTAGAAAATAGATTTCTTAAAGAGCTCATGAACATGCTTAGAAATGATTTTTCTTAAATAAACAAAAAGTTTTATAAAAACTTATTTTTCATCAAGTATTAGAAATTCTTTTGGAATCATTATAAGAAACAAAAATATCATTTTATTACTTTTAAAAAGTTTAGAAAATAAAACCACTCCTTAGGAATTTAAAGTAATCACAAGAGATTAAATTTAGAAAAAGGAATATTCATCTCAAATAACTCAAGATCTTTTCAAAAGTAAAATGAATATTCCAACAAATCTCAAGTTCATCTTTTAAACTTTACTTTTTCATAAGTTGAGACAACTTCATTTACTTCATCCAATTGTTATGAGTCAATACATATATGTATATATCTTCCAAAAAGTTTATAAAAATACTTGAAACATTCATCTATTCAAGTAAGCTTTATTTAAAAAGAGGAACTCAAGTTTTTACAAATTCGTGGAGAATTTGGTCGCTGCTTTTTCGGGACCCAAACGACTTAGTTTTATGAAAATAAGTTTAGAAATGCGTAGATCTTTTTCGAATAGGTAGAAAATAATATATTATTTGCGAAATTCCGAGTTAAAACGAGCAAGTAATGGCCATTTTAAGTTGGAATTTCCTCTTATACGATTTTACCGCGATTTTAAGAAAAGTTTAGAATCTTCAAGAAGAGAAACATCATGAAATACTCATTTTGGGTATTCTTCTTGATTAGATAATCTCGAGATGATTGTTCATATTCCAAAGATTACTACGATTAGTGGAAATCTCGAGCGACTCATCCATTTCAAGAAAGGTGTCATCATGGCTGAGTGAGTTTACTCCCTGTTTTTTTTTTTTCATACTCTTGATTGTGCTTGTAAAATTAGTTGCACTAGAATTTAGGCAAAATCAAAAGGAAGTGTATGATAATATGTTGAAAGAATATTAAGTATATTGACTCGATTTGTTGGCAATAAAGTTGTATGTGCATTAATATCTTGAAGTGTTTGAAATTGGTTGATCACTTGAAAGAAGTTAAATGTAACTACTAGCTTTAATCAAGAAATTATTCATGCACTTCATATGTTGAATCACATTTCATTCACTACTATACAATTGGTGGGACAAGTGTATAATAGTGGTGGTAGGCAGAACCGATATATCATGTAAGTGGCGAGTAGGAGCCGGTAAAAACTACAAAAATTGATGGCTAGTAGGAGCCTGTAATAACTATAAGTTTTTTATGGCGTATAGGAGCTGGTAAGATCTATAAAAGTGTTTTTAAAAGTTGTGGTTGTAATTGGCCTGAATACCTAACCCCGAATGAAGGGCGTAATTCATTCAACATATGATTCCCAGAAAATCATATGTCTTGTATGCTCACGTGGTTGGTTTGAATAATAAACTTGGTTGGTAATTTACTTTGAGTATGAATTTTGGGATTTAATCGCTAAGCCCATAAGCTTACACCTCTATAGGTATTTGTATTCTCAGGAGCACCTATTTTGTGCCTGAGGCCTCCCCGTATCCGTGTAAGTTTTATATATTGAAGCTTTTGGAGGAAATATACTCGAAGACTTAGATTAGAATTCCTTTGAAATCTTTAATATGGTATTTTGGATGTTGTAAAGATTATCACGATCCTTGGGATTAGCGGGGGTATGCTCCTAAGAAATCATGTAATAGACTTTTGGTTATTAATGATATAATATGTTTTATTTCTGGATTCTTGTATGTTCATTTTTCTTTGCTTAAACTATGCTTCCCAAAAGCGTCTCCTATTACCGTGCTAGATGCCTTACATGCAATACTAAGGCTTTCGCATGACTAAGGTAGTCATTCTTAAGCCTTGATATTATATGTGGCGGGCTGCCACGTTTAGGGTACCTTTCGGGGCGTGACAGACTGGTCCACTCAATTTCATTGGTTGTACTCCTAATATAAAGTATTACAAAAAAAAAAAAAAAAGAGAAAGGAAAAAAAAAGAAACAGTATTATATTTAAAATACAGGTGTATTACGGGAAAACAAGATGTTGGCTAGAGATAAATTAAGAGTTTAGAGCGTACTTGCAAGGTATTGTGGCTCATCACGTTTTCTATAGGATAGATGAAATATCCTGAATTTTACTAAGTTAATTAAAAAGATATGAATTAGATCATATAAAATATAGAAAATTTAAATCAAATTAAAACCTAAATTAGAAATCTGAGCTAGACAATTTAACCAGGTAAATTATATAGTATAATTAGGTGAATTAACAAATCCAAGCTAGTAATTGATTTCAAATAAAAATAGAGATTAAACCATATTGATTTTCTATTTCATCCTACCAAATAAATTAAACCAAGCCTGACTATCAATTTAGTCATCCACCTAAATTATATAATTTTCCAACATTTCCATTTTTTCCAATTTTGAAAATTTTCTTTAAATTCGATACTTAAATTTCTCAACACCCTAATTATGATCAAACGTCTATTTCAATCATCTAATTAGCTAAATTTATTTCATCATCTTAACATATGCTAAATAAAAATTCATAAATTAATCTACCTATTTCCTAAGGTCATTTAACTTCTAATTACATTTTAAGACCTTAATCAAATTGCTAACCCAACCCATGAACCATCTTAGCTTTGAACCCATGTAAAAATCTTCTAGAACCCATCTAAAAGTCTTGTAGAACCCAACACATTACTATTTTTATCCATCTAATTTTTTAGCATAATTTTTCATTGTATTTGTCCAATTTAACCTCTTAAAATGTTCTAAAATGTTCCCCAAAAGAACCACCTTTTGTACTATCCCCCATCCTACCTTTATTTTTGAAAAACCCTAAAAGAAATCCTAAGTTGGCACCCACATAGCTTCCATTTCTAGAACTTTTTTTTTTCATTTGAAATTATCCTATTTTCCAACCCATAAGCTCCAAAACGTTCTCATTATTATCAATTAATGTCCTTATTTTTGCTCTACTCTCTTTTTACAAAATGAAAACCTAATGTACCCTAAAGTAGACACCACTTTACCTTCCCATCTAGTAGAATTTTTTTTTGCATTTTTCTCTCAAAACAAATTCTAAAACCCTAATAGGCACTAAGTCTTTGATGTTTTATATCTTTTTTTAAGCCATCTAAAACCCCCATTAATCTCCATTTTTCTTTTTTAAAATTAGGTGTTATCAAAGGGAATTTTTGTTAGAGGTAAATAGAGCTTCATCAAATTCCTAGAAGCATGGTAGTGAAGGATTTAGTCTTGCATTGCTTGTATAAGTAAAGATTTGGATTAATATGCCAAATAATGAAATGAATTAGCAAATAATAGGATATAATAGTAAAACTACGAAAAATAAAATATTTGATTTAGGTGAAATATTATGTACTTTTAGCTTAGGTGAAATATGCTGATTTTGCTATTTATTCTTGTATGATTTGATGAAGATGTGATATAAATATGATGAATATGGAATGGTATGACATATATTCTATTTTAATATGTTTTATATGACTTTCCAAATAACTTTTCATGATGAAATCGAACAAATATGCAAATATTTATGCTAGTAAAAAATTAATCACCTAGAAACATAAGTTTTGTGATATTAGTTAATATTTAAAATAATTTATTTTTGAGTAAAATTTTGGAAAATTATACTCTATTATTTTAGATGTAAACTAGAAAGTTTGACAATTTTTAAACTCGATTTACTATTTTAAAATGCTTAATAGGCATGCTGATTAAGAAAAATAAATAAAATAATTTATTTTACATGAAATTTTTATGGATGATAGCTTAGTATGTCTAGTAGTTGACTGCAAAGTTTTGTATGACAATAATAGTAATTTGAGATGTTAAATCTAAATAAAATATTGAATGAATTTATTTTTTGCCGAAATTTATAGAAAGATGTTTTCATGTGTGTATATTCAAACTAGAAATTTTTTTAGACTTTTGAAAATCATTTACTATTTTTAAAAATTAATTTCATTTCATCTGATAATATGTAGCAAGGGTAAATTACACTAAAAGGTCTTAAAGTTTTGAGATAAATTCATTTAAGATCCCAACGTTTCGAGTTGTTAAAAAGAGGTCTCAATGTTTAAAAAAGTAGGTGAATTTGAGTTCCCATAAACACGTGTCAATAGAAGAAAATATTTAATTATAACCTAAAAAATCCTTCTCTTGTTGACACGTGTCCATGGAAACCTAAATTAACTAACTTCTTTAAATTTTGGATCTATTTTTAGCCATTCAAAACATTAGAACCTTAATGAACTTATCATTAAATGTTGGGACTTTCTAATATAATTTACTTTGTATAGTAATATTAGTTTTTAAGTTTAAATAAAATATCAAAAGAATCTATTTCTTAACAAAATTTGAGAAATGATATTTTAATATGTCTACCTTCAAACTGGAAATTTTCGAACTTTACTTACTATTTAAAAAAAATTAATTCGTTTGACAATTTTTTAGCCTTGTTTTAAAAAATTGCCTATTTATCTTGAATAATTAATTTATTTGCTATACTAGATTAATTGGTGTATAATTAGCTAGGATCAATTAACTTAGGAATTTTATAAATTATTAAGTCTTCTGTCAAATTAAAATTAGGTAATAATAAATTAATGGGTCAAATAGACTAGTTTAGACATGATAAAACTTTTAGTTATAAAATTGAATAAATACACATTATGGTCCTAAATCAAATAAAATGATTAATTGTAGGCTTTGATATGTTAAATAGACTTAGCTGACAATCTAGGGCTCGATTAAATTAAATGAGCTCAAATAGGTCAAATGTGTCAAATCGAATTAAAAGAGGCACTTAGCCATATAAATAGGCTTAAATTGGATACTTAGCAAATAAATGGACTTTTATAAACTTATGACTTAAAAGGACTATAAAATTGAATTAGTAACTATTTTTATACTTAAATGGGCTAAAATAATACAAATTTGTCTATTTAGTACAATTATGATCAATCTAATATAAATAACATAAAATTGATAAAGAAGAATAGGTCCAACTTGACCTAAATAACCTAAAATCGACTTACAAATTCATTTAGGTCTGACTTAACTAATATTAATAATTTTGGGCTTTAATAATTGGTTATGGGCTTAAATACTAATGAAATGCCTCAAACTAATTATACTTAATTAATTAGCATATATGTTTTGCTTATTTAGTGAATGAATTTTGTTGCAATAATTTTTTTGTTGTGATAGTTAGCTAAGTATTTGAATTAATGTTGTGCTATTAAAGTTCTTAAAGTGAACTCAAAATTTCTGTTGTTTGTGAAACAAAATCCAAGCCCCATAAGCTAAACGAAATCTAAGCCCATTTTGTTAAAAAAATTTAGGAGTCCAAGCCATGTCCTTGCAAGAACAAGCCCATGAGATTCAAAGCCCTTTATGATTTCTGCAAAGTGTCACAAAAGTCAAGGCCACTTTTCTAAACATCGAAGGAAACTTTACTTGTGTCATTTTGCACAAAAATCATAACCCAAAACATACCCTAACCGACTTCCTTAGAAGAAACAGAACAATATCAATTTTCATCAACTTTTCTACAAACAATTCACCACAATAGTTTCAAGACTTCATCTATAAATCAAGGTTAATTAAGGTAAGGTTTGTTTGTCTCTTCTAAGCAATTATTCACTTGGTTCTTCCATGTAAGATAACTTTTATGTAGATCAATTATTGGTGAATTGAAGATAGAATTATGAACTAAGTTGATACTTAGTTTTAGATAAGTCTTTTTGAGCTTGTAAGAATAGAATAATAAAGTTTGTAATGGATGTTGACATGTTGAACTAGACATGAAAATGAAGTTGTGGATGTTGTTAGAGGAAGTAAATGTTATGTTTATGCATTTGTGTTGCTGATTAGTATGTGTAGTGAATGTGTATAAGTTAGTTGAACTAAAATTTGATATTGAAGTGTAAAGTATTAACATGCTCTATTTTTCAAAGTAAAGCATGAAGGTAACATGGGGTATTATATCTAGTCGTGCATATTACTAAGTTTTGAAAATAAAGCTACTCGAGAAGGAACATGGCTAGTACACGAGATTCCTTATTCAATTGTGCTTCTCTTTGTTTTGTTTAACAAAATTAATTTTATGACAGCACAACAAAAACACAGCTTGCCCTATCTAACCATGTTTCTCTCTGACCCTTAATAGCATAGTTTAATGACGAAACATAGCAAGAACACGATTGATTGTATCTCTCCATGTTTCTCTCTGATTCTTAAGAAATTTGGTTATCAACAAAACATAGGACAAACATGATTTTTCTATTGTGTTGTGTTTCTCATCTGTTTCCAACTCAAGGTGAAGCACGACTAGAACACGGTATGTCCTATCATGCCGTGCTTCTCTCTAAGTTAAAATCCACGAACAAAACACACCGAAACAATGACTTGTTTTGGTTGTTTTTCTCATGTAGAGAAAACATGGGGGAAAATCACAGCCATGTATTTGCTAGGCTTTGAAAAAAAATTAAAATTAAGAATAATGTAATGTATTATATAGATATATGTATAAATACTAAATTATGTATTGATATGAGATATTATCTAAGTTTGATAAGGAGACTTAGCATTTAATTATGACATAATATTAAGTCCTCTATGAAAGGATTTCCTTGTGACAAATCCATCTTGTCAGTTATGTGTGCCTACTGATATTTTATGAGATATTCCAAGTATGCAGTAACTTGATTGATAGTTGATAGGATAGGCATATCTAAATCAACTGTAAAGAAAGATAGCCTAAAAGTGCTTTACTTATTTTGATCCAAGGAGTGACAACAATGTTTGGTGATGCCAACATGGTAGTTAGCCACTTAGACCACCTCATTATCATGATGTAATGACAATCTATACGTAGCTCAGCTGGTAGTTGATAAGAGTAATGGTATTAGTATAACATTTTCTTATTCTTAAAGGAAGTAATATGATTTAATTCATATTTATGAGATCATTTGAACTAAGTGATATTATGGATTAAGTTAAGCAAAGATAAGAAATGGCTATAAACCCTAGATAAAACTATTATCTTTGTAGATGTTCCTATAGAAGATATATGTATTTGGGCTATCTATATTAACTCTTTGAGCAGCTGTTATTACTCAGAACTCCCATTTCCGAATGGATTGTTATTGGAGTTTAAATACTCTAATGTTGATTTGTTATATCAAATTATAGATAAATAACTTAATGGTTATTGCATTGCATTATACTAAGAATGTATGCCACTTTATATTTGTTTGTGTTACTATGTATTGGGCTTCTAGCTTACATTTTCCTTTACAGATGCTAATGATGATGAGTTCTATGATGATTTAGAGTATAGAACGGATTAAGAAGAATTCCTTGAAGAATGGGATAGCTAGGAACCTTGGCCATAAAATGTTTGTTTTTTAAAGAGACTTTGTCAAGAACTTTAAATTTTGATGTAATATTTTCGTTAAAGTCTTGCTTCAAGCCTATGGTTTGTAATATTAAGATTTAAGTTTACTTTTATCTTTTAAGACAGTAAAAGTTTTGTAATCCTTTGAGTGCACCCATGGGAAGTACGAATGCTGTATTGATATTCAAGTGATCTACCCTTAATGAGTAGCTTTTGTAAATGTTTTTAAAGCAAGTCCAAGCAAACAATCATCATAAACATTATCCTTTAGGTAGTCTTTTGTGCTATACTTTGGTATTACATGTGGCTAAGGCTGGATACACCTAGATTATTACATTCAAGGGGTGACAACAAAAATAGGATCCAATTTGATTAAATAACTAGAAATAGGTTTAATTAAATATAAACTTGATATATAAATACAACCCTAGACCCAATAACATAATTTCTAGCCAACTAGGTCTCTTTACACTAAATAATCCCAAACTAAATCTTGACAAGTTTTCCCTAGTTATTTAGGTTCTAAACCTTTAAAATATAGACAATATCTAATTTTACGTTTTATGGGCTTAAATTACATAATACATGTCTAATATCCTTTACCTATTCCAATTGACTTATTTCTAAAATATTTAAGTCTCGATTCTAGGTATTGAAATACCTAATTTGTCTCAAATTCTTTCCTTGGCCTAAAAGCCTTAAAATATCCTTAGTAGGTCGAAGTAGGAAATTGAAGGCTCAATAGCTTAATTAGGGTCTAAATTAAATTCCAATTACACACAATTCTTAGGTTCAATATCCAATATTACTCTACTTAGACCAAAATTCAACATAAAGCCTGGTTCCACCTAATTTGATATCTACATTCCTTAATGGGCTCAACTCCTAAACCCTAAAGCCTATTATCCTAAAAATTGAAACACTTAGATAATTTCCTATTGCGCCTAACTTAAGATCCCTAAAAGCCCAATATATCTAAATAACAAATTCAATTTCCAAATTCAATGGGTTTAGTCTAAATCACTTAAGCCTAGTTATCAAGAATAGATTCAATTCAATTATGACCTACAGGCCTTATACAACATAAGGCCTTACGTTAAATGATTAATCAATATGATATGAATTATTAGTTTATAGACACTCAATTCTTACACTAATGAATCTTCCTTGAATAGATATTCGATTAACATATTGTCTTATGCATGATGCTTATCGTCTATCGATTCACTATCAAGTAAATAGCGACTTGCATGTTTCTTGCTAGAGTAGACATCCTAAAATAAACTAATACTTAAAAGATAACTTGATTAATTATTTGGCTGTGCTTCTGTCATTTAATCTAATCTAAGGAGTGAAAATCTTACTAGGCAATGCCAACTCGGTATTTAGACACTTAGGCCATCATTGGTGGCTTGGCGGATAGCTAATAGAACAAACAGTATCAAGATAATATCTATTTAGATTCGGTGAGAAGTAGTATATGCAATTCACGAATATGGGTGCCATTTCAGTTGCATATAACTATGGACTAAAATAAATAGCGATGTGTAATGGTTGTGAACCTTGACTAAGGCTATTACTAGATATTTTTATAGGGGATATATGTATTCGAGTTGCCCATATCAACCGCCTTAACAATTGCTGCTACTCAAGACCCTCTGTTTCCTAGCATGTTGTCAGAGTATAAGTGCTCTTGCATTGTTTGAATTATCTTAAATAATAACCTTAACCTATTGGTTATTGCATTGCATGCATATAGTCTAGGTGCACATGCCATATTATAAAACCCTTAATTTTTCACAATCTATATATAATAAATTACCAATGATATACGATAAAATTTTGAAAAGCTTTGAGAATAAATTGCAAAGATCACTTTTGATTTTTTGCGTTTAAGAATATTAAAGTGTAAACAATTTGATGATAGTTTGTAGATTAGGATCGTTATCAATAAAATTCTGAGACACAAAAGTTAACTTTCATAACCTTAGATAATCGACGATCAATAATAAATCGATTATTATTGATTCAAAAAACTTAAAAGACATATACAATACGACCTTTATCCAAGGAGAAGTCTAAAGACTACAAGTAAGAAGTCATGAGGATGAAGTGATCGTATCAAAGACAAATGTCGTCCATTCAAAAGAAAGTGATTCAAGTCCTTAAGGTATGGATCTCAAATAAACAAACTACTGAGTGGATGAAAGTTAGAGAGTAATGAATTTTATACTTATGATTATGAAGAGAAAGTATGATGTCATGTATAAATTTATTCATACTCCAAAGATTGAGGTATGATTGTTTGGTTAAGAGGAGATATCAAGTTGGTAAAATGTTAATTATTCTTGGAATTAAGAGATTACTATTACGTTTGAGATTGATGACTAATTAATAATAAGAGGAGATGAAAATTGGATTATGGAAAGGCTTTCAATAGGCAAAGGAGGGTGAAAAAAAATAAATGATCATCCTATGATTACATCTTATCAAAGTTATTTCATTAGAGAAAATTTTCAAATATGGTGATAATAAATACAACCATGAAGGAGATCAATAGTTAATCAATTAAAGAGACTCAGCTTGGATCTATGTAGTTGTTACTTAGAAGTTATTAGGATTGAAGTAAAGTACTAAGTTGTTGATCATTACGTTTTGATAAGCACAATTAAATTAGTAGTTATTCACCAATGGAGGCAATTGACTAGTGAATGGAAGATACTATGTCTATTTAGAAATATTCAAGTTATGGTCTTGGCGATAGAAATGGGAAGTCGTTGAATTAACAATGAAAAGAAAAGTTAAGAGGATAAGGAAAACCTCTGAAACCTTAGTTACCAACTAAAAGGGTCATTGAAAGTGATGATTAGAACTAGGCTGCAAAACCTAAAATTCATAACGTCAAAACCTTATTTCATGAAATTTGGACCTCACTTAAGAGATCCTAAAATCCTAAATATTTTCTAGAAAACCCTAAGTAATATATATAGATGTGAACCCTTGAAAAGAAGTTTAGAAGCAAGTGTAAGCATTAGCGACAAGATTGAAAACCTTAATTTGTACTGATTCGATTTGAAACCTTAAGAATCTTAGACACGAACCGATAGATTTGATATACTTAAAATATGAGTCATAAAAAAATTAGCCACTAAAAGCCAGAGTCAATTACCTAGGAAAGTGTGCAATTATCAGCATGGACTATGTATTTAACAAATCATTTGGTAAGACAAATACTGTATTAAATGATTGTATATCAAATAGCAAACACATGAATCAAGAAATATAATAATATGATATTAATTAAATAACAAAGATCGAAATCATATTAGAAAATTAATTAAAATTTTAGTCAAATAAACTGAACATATCATGAACCCTAGAATTTGCATAGAAACTACAATCCCGAATCGTATCAGATTAGACTTAAACCTTAGAAACCCTACATCAAATCAAATAAATCTTATAACTCTAGAACATCATATGAATTAGATTAAACTTGGAACCTCAAATTGATTGAAGTTAATTCAAAACGCTAGAAACCCTAAACGAGATTAGATAAAGATTCAATAAGACTAGATAACAGATGAATTAGCTAAAGCTCAAAACCTTAAAGGTAAGTCGATTAGCAAAAACATGTCACCATCAAAACAATCCAAAAATATGATAACCTAATCAATCTAGAAACTCTATGCTAAACAATTCATGTATCCGATCACTAATACGAAAATCAAGACAATATATTTAAATAATATTTAATAATGAAATAATACAAAATAATGTCTTATAATATAGTATTAAATTATCAAGCCAAAATTTTATCAGTTAAATCAAACAATTACCATACTCGATCGCTAGCACATAGATCGTATTAACAAAATCGGATAACAATTAATAATAAAATAATATTAAATTATCTTTCTAAAATTGTATACTAATTTATTGACTTATAAATCATCGGCTAAATAAAGTTTTACCCCTATCTTGATATCTAATGGTAAGAAAACTATCACATCAAGTTAACTTTATGTCTCATTCATCTTCTCTTTCCCCTTACCTTTTCTCAAGAAGTAACCTCCCACTTACTTCACTTTCTCCTTTATAAATATGCCCATACACTACTCATTTTCACCACTTACACTCCTTTGTTTCTTTCTTTCTTTCCCTCTCATTTTTTTTTTCAAATCCGATGTCTCCTCTCTCTCATTCTCTATCCCTCTCAGCTTTATCTCTCCCTCTCTTACAAAAATATATTCTTTCCATTATATTTAGATACACACACTAAACACCCTCCCTATATTATGTTATGTAAACTATGCATGTGTCTTTATGCAAGTCTTCATGAAATATCCCAATGATGCATGATGTTGGAGATAGAAAACATAAGACATCATACTCAGTTTCATGTTACATTCATATTTATATTCATGTTTCTTTATGTATAGTAATATAACTTTCTATATATGTATCTATATACATATGCATATATAGTCTTTAGAGCATATCGCTCACTAATTTAACTTTGCAATTTATTTATTTTATGTTCTTTATTTTCATGATTTTAATATATTCGAGACTTGGTTACTTCAAGTTGTAAGAAGACTAGTCCTAAATATAGTCTTAAACTTATTCATAATCAAGTCTTGTGGTGACTTGTGCACTTCAAGTCCTACAGAATCTCGTCCTAATTCTAAGACTCTCATTTTACTTTATGTTTATATTTATATTTCATTGATCAAGAATCTATTTATTTGTTGATTTTTATGTTCATGTACATAATATGCTTATGATGATGTTATTGATAACTATAAAACATATTTTTGGAATTTGAAATGCCATGATGGCCAAAAGTCTCTAAATTGAAAAGCAAGAACAAAATGATGATCATGAGATTGTCATAATGTTCACTTACTTATTTAAAGAGCCTAGTATAAAAGTGAAAGTTTCATGTAATTATAAAGTTTTACACCGTGATAATTCTTTGTAATGTAAAATATTTTCTAAAGCTTGGTTTTAATATATGGAAAACCATTTAGTAAAGAGAAATTTGGAACAAAGCTCCATTCCTTAAATTTAAAAAAAAAATGCCGTGGCATATATTAATAAAGGGGGATGTGAAACTTGATTTTTCTTTTCTCAAACCAACTCGATTTTAGTGTTTTAAAATGATCAAGTAAAATAACAACTCATGCTCAAAATTTTTATGCCGAGACCTAAGCAGGAGCCATGAGAAATTCCAACTTTGAAAATCTTTTTATAAACCACATGAGTTCATTGTTTTAATTAATCAAAATGGAACTTAGCTGTAAATCTCTTTTATGCCTCAAATTTTGAGCATGAACAAAGTGTGAAACTTCATTTTCAATCTTGATTTAATAGTTTTAAAAGCCATGAAGTAATCACACCAAAAAGGTTTGATTTTATTCTACCAAAATAGATGAAACCTTTAAGCTATATTATAAAAATTCCTTTAAGAAAATGTTAATGAGCAACATCGCTAGGATCATATAACGAACTATTCTTCGTGTTTCATTTATATTTGAACAATAAATTCATTAGGGAGTTTTATAAAGAGTAAAATCATTAAAACACACCAAAATGAAGTTATGATGCAAATCATATCAAGAATAATAAAATAAAACCCGTTGTAATCCTATGATCTAGCAAAGGCAAGTGTACCGATCTTGTAGTATAGAATTAATCTCGGGTGTCATCCTCAAGGATCTATGGGCAAGTATTCCCTTTTACTACTATCTAGCCTAACTTATCAAGATGGGTATACTAATTATAAATTACAAAATATGATTAAACTAATTACTACACAACCCTAACTAATGATATGAGTGCTTTAATTATTTTTTTTTTTAATTTAAATAATAAGAAATGCCTCTGGTTTTGATCCACCATAGCCATTTTTATCTTTGATATCTGTTCAATTGAATATTTCTTTAGTCTGGAACTGTCGAGTTGCTTAGCTGAATTAATTACTCTATTCAAGTCAATTAACTCATACTCTTAATTGAAGAAGTGGGAATTTCTTCCTTACATAAACCTTACAAACCTTAATTAAAGAAAAACTAATCTTTAATGGCAAAAAGTTGGAAAAAAAAACCTATTTCTAGGTGAATTATGCTTTTTTACTCATGAGAGATCTATTCCATTAACGGAAATCTTCTTTCTAATTAATAGAAATAAAGTTTATAATGATTCAGGCCTAAATCCATCGTAAACAACAAAATACATCATGAAGTAAATTCAAGACTAAAACTTTATTCAATCAAAAAGTAATTCTATACATAAGGCTAGGGTTCACAAAACTTAGGACATAACAAAACTACTCTTCCAAGAAAAATTTAACAACAATAATCGTAAAGGAAGATAAGGGAGAGATCATGATGATAAACCCTTTGAATTGATTGTTTGTGACTCCCGATGTTTGTACAATAATTCTCCCTTGAAAAGCTCTCCAAGATACATCCTTTAGGGCTTTAGAATGGAATACAATCATTTGATTCACCAAATAATGAAAACAAAGTACTATTTATATTCTAACAATGTACATGACCCCTATACGACCCATGTACATGGGTTGTGTACACTAGAACAATGCGGACATTCTTCGTTCTTTAATCGTATACGACCCCGATGTACACTACTCATGTACTTGGGTTGTGTACCCTGGAAATCTAATTTTTCCTTGCCTTTTTCTCCAATAATTGTACATTGGTTGTATATTCGTTGTAGTGTACTTCTGACTTTGCAATAAAAACTCTAAGCTTCATTAGATCTCCATTCATTTCATCATCAATCCTTTGAAAAGCTCAATTATTCATCATTTAACCTTGAAATGAATAATTCATTCAATAAATATGCTTGTCTTTAGTAGACCAACAAAATATCATATAAAATCTGATCAATAAGGCACAATTATTAAAGGACTTAGGACACTTATCAAGTTAAAACATAATCTAGAGCATTTTGACCCCAACTATTCTGACAACATAAAGAGCTCCTATAAGTAAGATAACCTTAGAATTGGATAGTGTATTTAAAGTAGGCAGCAAATGACTTCTTATATATAAAAATTAAAGTTAAAATAGCCAAGTTATGACTAATTTAAGGTTCAAACTAAGTAATTGAGAAATATAGCAAAATAGAATCTTTAAAAGTAGAAGTTTAGATGAAATTCATACAAAACACTCATTTCAGGTTTTTCCTTGTTTAGGTGACGAGGACCCCGAAGCTACATTCCCTCAGGATCGATTAAACTTAGGATTACACTATGGACGAGTGAGTGTTTTCTTATGATTTCGTTACATTGCTTGTGCTTATAGTAGTAGTTGTTGTAGTTGCACTAGCATGTTAAGAAAATATAAAATAGATATGAATGGGGTTCATAGAAAATTGCTTGTGTTTATATATATGTAATAAAACAAGTTAAGCATATTGAAACTATCTTTGTGATTGTTTAAGTATGCTATTTATTTTTCCTTTTAAGTATTGTGTTTATAATGAATTGTTTGATCACCCCATAAAAGAATCATGATTCTAATCGGCTTTAGTAAAATAAACGGACATGTATTGCATCATTGAGCACATTTCGTTTAGCTGTGACTCCTATGCGATTGATCGGGTGGATTGCCAATTAACAACACAATCCTACTCTAAGTATGAGGAAATAAAACATTCAAGAAATGCAGCCTCATGGAGGAGCTGACTATACTAATTAGTATGGGTAAGTGCCTGGAGACTAGTAGTAGTGGTTGCAAGGACCTTTTTCAAAATAGCGGTAGGTACAAGGACCACTTTTAACCGCATTCCCTAATCCTTGTCATGAAGGGCATAAATTCGTTCTATATATGGTTTCTAGATGACCATATATACTTGTGTGCTCATGTGTTTATTTCATAGAATGCATAGCATATGCTTGAACTTAATACTTATTTGTTTTGGTTGTTATGGAATGATTAAAGGAAATATCTCATTAAGTTAGATGTAGCTTACACTCTAATAATTTGCTTTTGTAGGCAAATCGAAAGCTGGGATTGAGATAGGATCTAAGTGCAAAGCATATTAAAAGTCAAGCCAAGTTAGTTAGAGGATTTGGAAATTAATAGACTAAACATAGTTGACAGAAATATTTAATACATGATTTCTCTCCATAAACTATCTTTTCTTGTTAATAATTTCTATGTAGTTAGAAGATAGACTTAAGCTTATCTTATCTTATCTTTTGGTATGGTATTTGATTATCTGCAATCCTTATGATTTGTGAACAATTGATATCCAAAACTATTTTTCTCAATAAATGTATATATATGTACAACATAGTGAGATGATTAAGTCTTTCAAACTCTGACTTGCGAGGGGATCCTCATGATATGGGTGCACACATGATATGATGACTTTAGAGTAATCTTACTAAGCTTCTATTTAGGGTCATGACACATATCGTGTGTGATTGCATTGATATATGCTGGCTTCAGCTCATTCCTTTCTTTTATAGGTGTTGGTGGTTTCAACATCAATGCTTGGGTGTATCTCGAGTTCAAGATGGATCGGAATGAGCTTGAGGAGCGGAGTGACTACGAACGTGGGATCATGTGTTTTTCCTTGATAAAAGTTCTGGTTATCTTTTCAAACTTGTATTCTTCTTTTAAGGGCATAATTTGTGCTCATGGTCGTAAAAGCCTTAATCAAGTACATTGTATTAGTATTTATCTACCATTAATACTTTGACCTTTTCTGCTACTTAATCAAATGTTTTCAAAACCTAATTATAGGATTTTGAAACATAAAATTTGTTAGAAAACGATCATGATAAACAAATAATTTAAGGTAGCCTTAGCATATAATGCATAAGTATTATACATGACAAAACTATATATGCCTTAACCTTTTTCAAGGTGTGACAATAAAAAATATAAACAGAAGATTGCAAACTCTTGGTTGGTTATGGAGTATAATTTGACAATTATGAATTGAGAGAATTTTTATTGTAACATATTAAAGAAAAGAATTTATTGTCCATATATAAACAAATTGCTGGCATAGCTTGCATCACATGTGCTTACAAATGAGAAAGGTTTCAATGTATTTGTAAAATATAAGTGTCAATAAAATTATAATATATAAATATTTTTATAGAAGCTATGCATTATTATTGCAACCATTGAAAAAAATTGTATTTACCTACTACTCATTAGACATGTGGTATATTAGTTCCGTTAATTCTTTTTATCCATTTTGGAGTTATTATGAGATAAGAGTATTATCAATTAAGGATAGATATTAAAAACTGAAAATCGTAAAAAAAAAAAAAGATGAAAACTTGTCAAAACTAATTACGAGTGCTCATGATTTGATTTTGGATTTAATCATTTCCACATCCTTTTCCCCTTCATGCAACTGATAATCTTTTCTTTATCAGTGAAGCTGTTAAAGGAACTACAAATATAAGTAAACTCTTTAAGTAAATGTAATAATAGAATAGATCATAGGAGATATATATATTTAGTAGGGTTAAATTATAGAAAATAGATCAGCTCATGGATACTGGTGTTAGGAATTTAATTAATTTCTTAAGCTATGTATTAGCTCCATTACTCTAAATATGTTTATAGCATCCGAAACTGGATTAGGAAAAAAGAGAACTCTTACTAAGTAAAATGTCTTCGATATTTCAAGGGATAAATATTTACTATTCTAGTATATTGTCATATTACTATCTCGACGAATAATTGTAATCCCTTAAAATTTATGCTATGGTTATGTCCAAACCCTAAACTGGAAGTCAACCGAAAACCCTAAGGTCAACAGATATGTATCAAACCCTGATAGATTAGATTCGGCAATCCTATGTTTGTAATGCCGAAATAACGAAAGTGAGATAGTAGTGAATAATAGTTTGTGATAACATACATATGCATAAAAATATCATATTCGATAATTTTTGATGTCTTTCGGATCTAAATAGGATCGGTTTTCGAAAACCGTGTCCTGGTACTCCGACGGAAAAAATATTCCAATAATACTAATAAACTCATAAAAATACAAAGAGTTCAAAAATATCAATTTTATAATTTTTCGGAATCTAAAAATATCATATATAGCTTAATTATGCACATTTTCTTTACTACTAGTATTAATTTTTCTTATCTACTATTCATAGTACTATCTATACTATTCATTACTATTCACCTATTTCTTCTTTTTCTATATCTATTTCTACACTCTATCATACCTATTATCTACTTTTTACTTTTCTCATATATCTTCATTCACATCAAACTTTACATCTTATTACTTTTAATTAATAAAAATACAAAACAAAACAAAACAACCTCTCTCTCTCCCCCTCTCAATCACGCCAGCTACCCTCTCCCTCACACACACACACACACACACATTTATTTTCTTTTTCAATTTATTTAATTTACCAAATTTTCACTCTAAAAATTCTATAAATACCTTATCTCCCTCCAATTCTTTCACACACTCATTCACCTTACTAAAACTCTCTGAAAATCTCTCCCCAAACACTCTCTACCAAAAATCTCTTTTCTTTCTTTTGCTACCCAATTTTTCTACATAATTCCTACACACATAACACTATTCAAGATTTTTCTTCTACTACCACTTCCATATTATCTTCTTAGGTAAAAGTTCTTACCTATTATATTGATTTGCTATTATGTTGTTATTATGATCTTATTATTGTTATTATCATGCTTCTAACCTAGCTTCATATGTATGTTACTATATATATATATATATATATATATAATTTTAGAGCTTAAATGGTCACTAACTCACAAACAAGCTTATTATTGCTTTTTCTTTTCTTTCTTTTTCTCTTTTTTTGGGACATAGTATCGGGATGCCTTGATGAAGCTAAGGCTTCAAATACTTGATCGGGTTGCCTTAATGAAGCTAAGTCTCCCAATACATGACTGGGTTACGTTGATGAAGCTAAGATTCCCGATACTTGACTATAATATCTTGCTTATTATTATTATATTGCTTATTAATATTATCTTGGTTCTTATCTCATATTTTCACCATCAACATACTACATGCTCATAATACATGCATCTACATAATGATATTGTCTCAACTAAATTTAAAGTAGAAGTTTTCTTTAATAAAGGACCTTAAAACTAAATTTTCTACTATGTAACTTGTTATTAAATAATGGAATTGTCATCAACAACATAGAAATGAAATAATATAAGTTTTCTCTAATAACAAAGATAGCTTTACCAAGGAAATATAAGAAATAAACACTTTCTTTTCATACACTACTAGAAAACTAGCCTTTAGAGACAGAAAATTTGCGGCGGAAAATTTCTGTCTCTAAAAAATGAATTAGAGACAGATTTGCGACGGATTTGTGATGACATAAATTATCAATAATCTTCTAATTTTTATATGCTTTTGCGACGGAATTTGCGACGGATTACATTGATTTGCGACGAAAATTTTTCCGTTGCAAATTTGTCTCTGATTTTAGAGGGAAATAAATTATTTTAGCGCCAATTTCTATTTTTTTTTAATTCTGTTGTAAATTTGTCTCTAAATTAAATTATTACATATATTATATATAAATAATTATGTTTAAAATTTAGTTTTAATTATACATATTTAATATAATATATATAATGTGCATTATATAATAAGGACATATATTATATTTGTAAATTAATTTTATTATATAATAACTATAATATGTATAATCATATGTTATTTACAACTAATTTATTTTTTATTTATATATATTTATTATTACATTACATATTTATATATTATAAAGCATAAGTTAAAAATAGTACTTAAAATATAAATATTATATTTATATCTTATTATATATTCTTTTGCATAATAACTTATATGAAAAATCAAATTATACAACTTAATAAAATAGTGTATAACAATAATATAATATGTTATATACAAGTAATATCATAAAATATTACTTAAAAATAAAGTATATTTCAATAATAAAATATGTAAAATAAAATAATTAATATAAAATGTAAACTTATTATATTTAAACATATACAAATATATAAATAATATATTATATTTTAACAATATATTAATAAAAAATATATATTCATATTATTTATAATTTTTTATTATATATTTATTATGAATATTCATATGTTTTTTTAATATAAAAAAATTTATTATATATATCCTACATAACTTATATTTACATACTATATTTTATTTAAAATATAATAACATATTTGGGTTAAAAATAATATCCTATGTAAAAATATAGTATATTTAAGTAATAAAATATATAATATATAATAATTAGTTAAATATATTTAAATTGGTATTATATATTATTTTATTAATATATTAATGAAAAATATATTTTTATATTGTTTATATTATATTATAATTGATTAAGTGTAACAAAAATGAAATAAAAAATAAACACATTAATTAAAAATATGCAATTTATTAAGTTAATATAAAATATTAAATAAGTAATGTAAAAAGTATAATTATAATTATAATATATATCATTAAATATATATAAATTTATATGTATAACATTATTTATATTTACTTAATATATAATATTTTTAAATAATAATATCATATTTGGAAAAAAAATTATAATATGCTACTAAAAATATTATATATTTATAATAAATATATAATTTAAAAAAATTATTATAAAATGTAAACATTGTATATATTAATATTATATATTATTTTAGTAAAATATTAATGAAAAATCCTTAATAAATAGGTAAAGTGAAATTATAAAAAATATGTAAAATATTTTATAATTATATATTGTAAATTGTGATATCTCTTAAATAAACAGTAGTGGAACTTTACTCATGAAGATATGAATTGGTTTATCGGTTTAGTGCTTGTGAAAATTCCAATGTTAAGTGTACTTAGTATGTAGCATTCTATGATGGGTGACCTCCTGGGAAGGATAAATAAGAGGCAAATGTGTATTTTTTTTAATAATTTGTCTTAGAATCAGAGACAAATTTGCGACGGAATAATTTTATTTAATATTTATGAATTGAATATTTAAAAATATCTAATTATAAAACAGGGACAAATTTGCGACAGAAATTTCGTAGCAAATTTGCGACGAAAAATAAATCTGTCTCTAAAAGAATTAGCGACGATGATTTTTGAAACAAAAATTTGCGACGGAAAATCTGTCTCTGAAAGTCTTTAGAGACAAATTTTTCACTTTCAGAGACAGAATTTTTTGTCTCTAAAGCCAAAATTTCTTGTAGTGATAGTATGGTAATCTAAGTTTTAGTGAAAATAATTTGTTAGTATTCAAAGTTTTCACAAAAAGCTTAAGTTTTAAAGTCTTTTCAAACTAACAAAAAACAAGAAGCAACTAGTTTTCAAAGTTAAAAATAAAATCAACCCACAAATTTACAAACCCACTTAGGAAAAAATAATGATTTTCAAGTTTTTAAATAAGGACCCTATTTTCAAAGCAATAACAAGAATATAAAAAGATAAAAAAACAAAGGATTTTATCAATAAAGACAATTTCTTTTCAAAGAAAATCGGTAAAGGAAATAAAAGACCAAGTTTTAGAAAGAAAAAATTATTTTTTTAAGCATCAATAAATACGAATATAAGAAGAAAATACTCATTTTCTAAAACCATTCTAAAGGCAAGTTTATAAATAGGTTATCAACAACTTAATGAAATTTTTGATAACTTTGTTCTTTTAACACTAAAAGTAAAAATTATAAAACCAAAGTTAAAGGAAAATTTATTTGTTTTGGAAAAAGGAATGATGAAAATAAAATAAGAATATACTCATTTATTATGACGTAGGAAAATATAAAGCTTCTTCAAAATACTTTGAAAAGAAATTTGTCAAGTTTAAGTTTTAACACATCAAGATGAATTGTTTTATGAAATAAATTGTTGAGACATTACCATTAGAATTTTTCCATATAAAGTGAGCTTACATATATACTCAAAGGATTTTTCAATCATATATATATATATATATATCTATATTTTTGCTAAAGGATTTTTGAATAAAGTTGAGTTGGAAAATTGTTTTGCAAAATCTAGAAAATTCTGTTTTGAATCTGTACCGAGGTGTTTAGCAACCTAAATGACCTTATATGTAGGAAATAACCCTAGAAATGGATAGATCTTTTAAGTAGGTAGAAATCGGTATATAATATGCGAAATTCCGAGTTAAAATAATCAAGTTATGGCAATTTTAAGTGGAAATTTCACTCTATACGAATTTTGACGAACTCAGTAGAATAGAGTTGCAAGTTTAAGTAGATCTTCCAAGAAATACTCATTTCGGGTGTTTCTTTTGTATAGGGACGTGGAGTTCGAGCTACTCTACCCGAAGGACTATTTCGACTAAGAAGCTTTTGATATGGCCGAGTGAGTTTAAATTCCCGCAATTGTACTTATGTATTTGCTTGTAGCTAAGTGACACTAGCTTTAGAAAAAGATGAAATATGAAAACGCATGTGTTTTACTTACATGATTGAAGTTATGATAAGTATATCGAGGCGAGAATTATTAACTAATCATTGTATGATTTAGTTTCGTATTGATTGTCGGCAAATTCTATGGTCACTTATTAAATAATTAATGCTATGCCATGATTATTTAAATTAAATTATTCATGCATAACACGTAGTGAGTCACATTGCATTTATTACTATACCATTGGTGGGACAAGGTCATGATAATGAGGTCGAGGACCCGAAATCATAATCTATGACTTAAATCGTCTGTAATTAAATGGTGTGTGGGCACTCGAATAAACTACATTTTAGTAATTTTTAGGAGTCTGTACAAGACAACAAAATATATTGTTTGCGAACTATGGCTTTGTTGCCCGAAACACCTAACCACCGAATGGAGGGGTAAATCCATTCAAACATATGATTCCTGGAAAATAGTATGTATTGTTTGCTCATGTGATTGCTTACATCTCATATGCTTGATTAAACAACTTGGTTGATTATTGATTGTTGAGTACTTTACTTGTGGATTTAATTCTCACTTACCCTCTTATAGATATCTCTTGCAGTTTCCCCATTTATGGTTGAAATCCTGAGGGTATTTCTCTGAGGTAATACCTTTTGGCTTAGGGAGTTTTTTGAAGAAGTTAAAGACTAGATGTAGACTTAAACTTTTGAGTAAATCTCTTTGTAATTATTTTGATTAAACTTCGCTAGACTATGATGAACTATATCTTTTAGCGGGGGAATGCCCCTTTGATGATTGTAAGACCTTTATATAATTTCCTATTGCAAGTTATTATGTTATGATTTCCATTCTTAAAGGGCTATATGAATTTCTTCTTAAATAACTTGTTTCAAAGTTGGTCCTCGATGACCGTGAACGTACGCCTTACATCCGGTATCGAAGCTTATGGGATGACTGGGATAGTCATACTTAACTTTTAATATTGAGTATAGTGGACTATCGCGTTTAGAGTACCCTCTGAGGCGTGGCAATAATAATGTCATGCCCTGAATTGGTTCAAAACATGTCTAATCTGCCATGCATAAAGCTTAGGACCAAACATTAAGGCTAATCTAGTCAATACTTTATCGTAATCATTTGCTAAACAAATTTTAGATTATTCTGGAAACAGTTGGATTGTTAGCGGAAAATAAATTTCTCAAAAACATTTTCTAAATAGGATATTCCAAAGAGTAGACCAATATATATAAGTTTCATACCATCAGGTATTCCAAAATAAAGAGTTTCGAGTATTTCATAATACAAACCATGGGCTCACAGATATGCCCTCATTAAAACATAAGTTTGCTAACAAAGCTCTATATATAAAATAACAATAATCCAGTGAATCCTAGTCACTCCACTCGTCAAGGAACTCCTTGAAGTTCATGCCATATCTCATGTAATCATAGGTAGCATCATCATAATCATCAACACCTAAAAAAGAAAGGAATGAGTCGAAGCCCAGTACGATAACAACACAAGGTGGACACGCACATCTATTCTTAATGCAATGCAACAAACAATAGTTTGTATCTTTAAACTAAAGTATAGCAAATAACAATAGAGCACTCACACTCTATCAACACACAAGGAACTTGAGTAGTAGCAATTACTTAAGGGGTTGATATAGGCAGCTCGAGAATCTATATTTCCTATAGGAACATCTAGTAAATAGCCTCATGTAAGGGTCATGACCATTACACATCTCTACCCATCACAGTCCGTAATATAGTGTAGCTCAACCGGTCCCATAAATATGAATCGTACTATACTACTTCTCTCTAACTCAGGTAGATGTTACCTCGATACTATTCCCCCTATCAGCTATCTATCGAGCCACTAATAATCACCATTTGTTCAATGTCAATGATTGGGGTGGTCTAAACACCTAACTACCGTGTTGGCATCGCCTAATAAGGTTATCGCCCTTCGAATGGGGTTAAACAATCATACACAAGCAGTAAGCAATTGTTACGACCATCTTTAAGTATTAATATATTTAGGATGCTTATCCTAGTAAGCAACACATAAGTCACTGTATACTTGGTATAAAATATATGTTCTAAACAAATAGATAATAGACTAGAAAATAAAGTAGGAGGCAGACTCCTATCAGATATCCGTTCAAGAGATTGGTTTATATAGGCATTTAAATAGATTGTTGACTTATATTAAAATTCATATAAAATACTCACATTTCTAATGGATATTCATTTGAAATAACATATTCTCCTTCCTATTCATGGTCTATCCTAAGCCAATTACAAATTAATATGGTTTTATAGGAGTTCATCAGTTTGATTAATAATTATGTATAAATTGTTGGTTTATAAAGAATTTACTAAACTAATATTAGTTAATAAATCTATATTAGCTTAATTTAGCAAATTTGGATAGAATTAATCAATCAAGTTCATATTATATTCAACTTAGTCTACTGAACCTATTTATAATAATTAGGTCCTTTATAGTATTTTAGATAACATATCATATGTTAAATTTAATAAAATTTTATTATGTAAATACTCATTTAAAAAGTGATTATTCTATTTAAATCATTTATAATCTATTTTTACATCTAAATATGCTAAGCAATCTAAACTAGTTTTCTATTATGTTTATATTATCTTATAGTGTCATATTTATACCTATTTTATTAAATAATTTCCTAAAATTCATATTTTAATATGTTAACACAATATTTACATTTATTTCATATTTATTTGATTAGAATTAATTTACTTAAATTTCAATATTTTAATTTTTATAGAAAACTAGTGTGCATCCTATTTTTAATCAATTAGTTCGCTATCTTAAACTTGGGTTCTTAAGCTCAAATTTTTATGTAAACTCCCTAACACATATATTTATATTTTTATAAGTTTATTTGGCCTAAACTAATTAGTTAATTATGGTTTTAGTTTTAATTAATTCAAAATTGACAAAAAACAGGGGATACACAACATCGACCCATCGGTTCACTCGATTTTGACCATCGATGTGACCGGTTCTTGGCCGGTTCATTACATGGTGGTAAATTAGACATGTGGATCTATTCCATTCCCACACAGGTTCACCATCGTTAGTGATCATTTGGCTACCAATTCGGCCTCTAACATTGACGCCGCAGTGATGATGCTACAGCTGATCCAAGACAGCTTTTGTGACTTTTGAATTTCCTTTATTAAATTCGAATTCCAACTTATTTGTATTATCCAAAACATGTTTATTCTATGTTGTTTCATCTAGTTCATACTTAGATTTGTATTTGACAAATTAAATCACAAATCATAGTCCAAATCATCATTATCAACATAAGTTTATCAAATTTCTAGCGTATAAGCAATACATCCACACTTGCATGTATATAGTTGATAATTTCATTTCAATAAACACATCAATCTAACATAATCATACATCTATATACATATTTTAGCATGCGCATATATATACATACTATAATGTCACTTATTAGCAACTATTATAACATATATATATACATGCTTATTTTGGTTTTCATGCATACATATACATATGTTAATCAATACTTAGATCTAAGTTTGTTTAGTGATTGACATGAATATATATGTCATTAACATAATCAAACATATTAATTACAATTACTTGGTTTAGCAAATAAAACCTAGAAATCTATACTACTACTACTACTACTTCAAGAGGTTGATGATGCTTCTAATGCTAATTCCCAATTTAATCGTTGGTTTTATCTTCAAATTTCACCTAAGAATCAATTGAAGTAGAGACTAGATTTTAGGGAAGAAATTTAGTGTTTAAATGATGGAAAAAGAATGGATTTCCTTACCCATTAGAAGGTTGTCTTGATGAGGGATTATTGTAGTATTTTTTTAGGATTTCTGGTATGTTTTAGAGAGAGGTTTCTTCATAATTTTTAGGGTTTGGGGGTTGCTACAAATGGAATGGAAATTAGGGTTTTCTACACTCTATATTTACATTATTTGATGTTTTGTAACTTTTTATTAGGGTTATGGGCATTTTTGTACTTTTACTTGAAAAATTGAGGGAATTTTAGTCTTTTCATACGGTTAGAATGCTCTTGAATTTAGGACATTATAAGGTGTGTGTTGGTGCATGATAAATATATGCTCTCATGGGCTTAATCGTTAAATTATGGGCTTCTTGAATATGGGCTTGGTGTATGCTAATGGGCTTTTTAAAAATTGGGCTTGACCTTTTGATGCCATGAATTAGCCTCTTAGATTATGAGTTTTGGGCATTAGAACTGAACTTAGAAAGTAAAGAAAGAAAATTAGCTAATTGGCATTATAAATTAGGTTTAGGATTTCTAATTGAAGGAAAATTGATACCTCACTTGAATTTAGAACTTTAGGGGCTTTAGAATTGATATTTAAAAGAAAATATTTACTTTTATAATTCTAAGATTTAAGGACTTAGAATTTTGGGCTCAAATGGCTAAATTAATGATTTAGGGGTTTATGCGATTGAACTTAACAAATAGAATTTAGTTTAATAATTAGAAGGTATTGAATGAATTCTAATATATTGAAATAGGTGATTGAAATAATTTAATGAGTTAAATTGGGTATTTAAGGTATTAGAATATCTATTTTCAATTAAATTCATTTACTAGTTCAATTAAGTTATTCGCATAATTCCTCTAAATAAACTATTTAAAATCAATATCTAAAGTAAATATAGATTAAGGTTCAAAATTACCCTTATTTTATACTTATCCTCTAATAATATCTAATTCAAAAAAATACGAAAATTTGGAGTATTTCAAATAATGTGTCATATGTTATTTAATATCATCTACAAAATATATAAAATAACTAAAACAAAATTAATAACATGTATCATGTTATCATTTGTTGGGACAACAATGTGACAAGAGCTTTGGTATAACAAACTTCCGTCCTATTTCAAGAACATGAAAAAATTAAAATAAAATAAAACTCTTACTAGAGAAATATGCTACTTGGGAGATCATTATTTAGGCAATAATATTTATGAAAGGACCGCATAGTTGATAACCTTTGCTTGATGGAGCTATATTTTGGAAACAAATAGCAAAATCAAAAGATGCTAATGGCCCCTTAATTTATCGTAAGATAATTATTAGATATGCAAAATTTTCATCACAAAGCATTCCATGGTTGTATGATATGATCTATGTTATATAGAATGAAAGAAGAGTGATAGTACAATACTATCCCACCAACAACATGAAACTTCACCACTCAATAGCATATGAAAGTGCAATAATTGTTCAAGGCCAAACCTTGAAAGCTAATTACAATTTAAATATTCAATGAAAAATGAAAAAACTTCACCACATTATTTTAACATTTCCAAGTATAAATTTCACACTTATCATGTTTGTCCACTTTTGTAAAATCAAGATTTTAAGTGAAATTTTGCTGTAATTTTTGTTTGATGACAAAATATGTCTATCTTGCTTTTATATAAAATCCATGATGTAGTTTTTATGACTCAACATGTGTTTATGCATATCCACTAAAAGAACTCAAACCACAGCTGTCCACCCAATACTTAATCAATCATCTTTAGGTGGCATGGAAGATACAAAGCCACATCAAGAAACTTAAAAAAAAAAAAAGAAAAAGAAAAAGAATCCAAAAGCAAAGAAAGAAGCAAAAAGTAGGTGAGGATTTTACAATGCAGCAGTGATGGAAGGATAACATTAGATTTTGTCCTTTCTCAAAGTATATAAACAAAAAGAAAAAAAAAACACCCAAATGAGTTGTAACTCCTCCAGCTTTGCCATAGTAGTGCTTACAACTTGCTCACTTCTTAGTAGGGATAATGCCTATAAATGATAATACTAAAAGTTTCATTAATACACTAATAAAAAGATATCTGCCATACAAATAGTGGTAGAAATGAGCTCAACCAAGTATAAAACTATATGATGAGAGGTTCTCATTATGGGTCAGAAATGTAGTGTTAACACCATCTGTTAGAAGTGCAAATTGTTTAGTCTTTACATTACTGTGCCTAATTGATGAGTTTCAATTAGAGGAGTATCTTCAAAAGTGCAAATTGTTTAGTCCTTGGAGAAAACAGAAAAATTTCCTATCTTATATTCACTGTAATATTATTTGATGAAGATTACAAGCTACTAGATGATCTTCATAGTAATTGTTCTTGCCTTATGGAATATACTTCTATATAAAAGTATAATAGCTCTCATTTCTTCTTGTGTTCTAATGCCATTGGCTTGTTGTACTCTCCCCTGAGATTGTCAAAGGTAGCTTAATGCTTTCTTGCAACAATATGTTTATACATATATGGATGTGAGTGAAAGTTTTTGGTTTAAGAAAAACTTTGTCAAAAATAATATTTGATATGAGGCACCAATGCTTCATAAGAAGGTCTATTGATCCATATCTCAAAAAAAAAATATCTTGCTATCATCTTCTTGCTCTAACTTTCCATAGATTATATTAATTGGTGACAAGGATGCCTAGATACAAAACTTATATTAAAATGTCTTGGCTATTTTCCTTGCTCAAAGCATGCTAATCTATTGCAATGGGACAAAAGGGAGAAAGATATCACTATATTAGAGGATTGTCTCAACTAGACAAAAAATAAATAAATAAAAACATAAAAAAAAAAAGAAATAAAAAGAACATTGTCAAGATTGTTATTCATGGATGCATATGATCTTATAAAAACTAGTTATTACAATGGAAACAACTAATTTAAGCATCCAATGCAATGTTGTAATTAAATAGGGATGCTAAGGTAGAATTTTGTGTGTGTGTATATATATATATAATGTAGGATATCAATAGGCATCTAAAGTATGTAGAGATTAATGCAATTGAGGAATTTCAAGAATAAGCCACTTTGAGATATTTAGGTAATAAAATGTTGTAGGGTAAAAACATTTTAGAATCATGTAAAGCTAATCCATATGCATATGTTACCAAAATGTTAAAAAGATGACTCGATAATCTCCATCCATGAAGTATAACTAACCATATCAAGAACCAACAGACTTAAACTCAAAACACGGCTGTAAGAGAGCCTCTTTAGTAAAAGAATGTGCTAATTTAACTTAACATGTGATGTGAAAATACTTTAAAATAGCAAACAGAGCCATTCTAGTTTAGCATGCAGTAATTTTTTTACTACTTACATAAGTGCTCTTAACAGTTGACACAAAATTGAATATTTCCTTAAGAGATGGTGGAATGATGCTATCAAGCTATCATAACAAAGTGAAATCAGTATCAATATAACCCGGATTGAAGAAAGGAAAACAAACCTTGTAAAACCCACATCATAATGCTTTGAAAGAACACGAGTTCTGGACCTGGGATGCAGAAG